>PVJH01001676.1:107500-196383 GCA_004026705.1 Nesogale talazaci | reverse complement strand
ATGATATTTTCTATGAACAGCCATTGGTCTTACAAAATTCAATCATGTGACCCCCCAGATTCATTTCTATCACTGAGACAATATTTTCCAACTACTTTTCCTTCCTCTTTATTTTGCACTTTTGCATACTAAATGCCAATAATTATCAATGCATCTTGATTGTAGCTTAATCAATTTCAGATTGGAGATATGTATAGAACTCTTCTAGTTCTTCATCAGTAGCTCAAGTGGTTGGTGCATACATTTGAATAACTGTATTAATTGAATTTACTCATATATCGATAGACATTATCTTAGCACAGATAGCACTGTACATCAAAATAGATATCAAAATATCCTATTTCCTCTTAATTAAAGGTAACTCAGTTCCTCTTGATTATATCTTTATCTGGCTCAAAATGGCCAACCTAGAATATTGATCATGACCTAGTTCCTGACCATCTAGAATATCACTCTTTATGCATTCCTTTTCACTTTTAGGGGATATCAATTTGTCATGATGTAGTGGCAGCATAATTATATATTGGACTGTTAGCCACAAGGTCATAAGTTCAAAACCGCCAGCCACTCCATGGGAGAAACAGAAGGCTGTGTATTCCCATAAAGATTTACAGTCTCAGAAACCCATAGTGGCAGTTCTACCTTGTCCTATAAGGTCATTAGGATTCAGAATTGACTAGACAGTGAGGGTTTTTATTTTATTTTATACTTCATATATTCCAAGTTCTAATTATTAACTAATATTTGCAGTTGTTTCTTCTTATTTTGAGTCATGTTCTACTAGCCAACATAGGTCCTGAAATCTTTAACTCTCACATGCTTTGCTTCATCTGAGTCATTATGATGGTCTCTTCTTTGAGAAGACAGCTGCTCCTCAGTCACATTTTGAGAGTCTTCCTTCTTGGTGAATTTATCTTCTGGTAAGATATATCACAATGTTCGGCATCTGTTCTTGAATTTTTTCCATAAATGACACTCTGAAGTGGACAGTCTATTCCTTCTTCATAACATGCTCTTCATCTGGAAGCTCTTGAAACCCATTGACTTTGGTGTACCGCATAGTCTTTGAAATATCAGTGGCATAGCTTCCAGTATCACAGCAGCACTCAAACCACCATTGCATGACAAGGAAGCAGATGAGTGCTAGAATGCTGAAAGCAGGCAATCATCTATGCTGCAAATTTGGAGCACAGCTACCTGAACAATGGCCTGAAAAAGAGTAATATTCCAAAGGAGGCTAATCCAACAGAATGCACAAACAATGAAGCAATATTACTAATATCACAAACAAGTAATATTTGGCTAATGACAATTTATAAATTGTCTGTACACGAACAGGAAACTGCTACTAATTGGAAGCAAATTTAGAATAGGATATGGAAAGAGAAACTCTCACACAAAGCAGAGAATACCAGAAAGAAATTTACTTATGTGTATGAAAAGGCATTCAACTCTGAAACACAGCCAATCATGGATAACATTGAAAATAATGGGAATTTCAGAGCTCTCATTTATGCTTATGTGAAAGTTGTACATAGATCAAGAAGCTGTCATTCTAACAGGGGGTGTCCAATTGACTACTGATGGGCTTTGTTGCTTCTCAGCTAGATGGCCGCTTGCTTATCTTCAAACATTTAAGACTCCAAACGCTATAACTTTTGATAGCCAGGCACCATCAGCTTTCTTCAACACATTTGCTTATGCACTCATATTGACACTTTCTGTCAGAACAGCAACAAGGAAGAGCAGAGTCAATCAGGGTGCAGTATAGTACCGATGAAACACACAACCTTCCTCTATCTTTAATGCTCCCCCTCCCCACCCCTCACACACTACTGCGACCCCAATTCTATCTTCCAAATCTGGAATAGACCAGAACATGTATACTGATATGCATAAGAGTTCACAGCCCAGGGAATCCAGAACAGATACCAACCCCTCCCCCAGAACAATAAGAGGAACAGTGATACTGGAAGGGTAATGGAGGTTGGAGTAAGGGGGAATCAATCACAATGATCAATGTATGGCCTCCCAGGGGAAAGAACAACTGAAAAGTGGGTGAAATTGGAGAGCAGACAGTGTAAGACATGAAAAAAAAAGAATAATTCATAAATTATTAAGGAAGCATGGGGGAGGGAGGGGAAAGGAGAGGTTAAATGAACTGATGTCAGGGGCTCAAGGAGAAAGTAAATATTTTGAAAGAGATCATGGCAATATATGTACAGATATGTTTGGGAAAATGGATATATATATGGATTTTGATAGGAGTTGCAATATCCCCCAATTTAAAAAAAAATTTTTTTTAAAGAAGAAGCTGTCATTCTAATAGAACAAAGCAATATTGCATGATCTAGAATTAGGAAAGTTTTATATCAAGGTGGTATCTTCTCACCTTACTAACTTTATTAATAAGTTGAGCAAAGATTTCAAGATGTTGAACCAAATGAAGAACATGACATCAGGCAAAGAGGATGACTCATTAATAGCCTGTGTTATACAATAATGCAATCTTAGATGCTGGAGGTAGAGAAGAGTTGAAAAATTAATAGTGAGGATCAAAGAATATACTCTAAGTATGAATTAGACCTTAAAATAAAGAAAACTAAAATCCTCACAACTGGACCAATAATGAACATAATGACAAACAAAGAAAATATTGTCATTTCCAAGGATTTTTTTATTTGTGTCTAAAATCAATGCCCATTGAATCTGCATTCAAGATATCACTCAGCATATTGTATTGGGAAAATATTTAATTGTATTAAATGTTGTGCTAGTTATATAATCTATTGTCAATTTGAGACTTAAGGGTGAGGGAAGTGAGTTTAGACTGTCAATCAGGTCTCAGCTTGATAGCCTCATTTGGAGGTACTAAGGACATAAATAGCTCATTGGAGGTAGCAAACATGCTCAATCCACAGGAGTTATCCCTGACAAAGAACCTGGTGGAGTCATGCTAATGCAGTCCGAGCCCTGGAGCTGAAGGAGTCATGTGGAGAGCCCTGCCAGTGCTGAGATGCTTCTATCATCACAAGACTTTATTCTCACTGGCCTGTAATCATCTGCATTCAGCACCATTGCATGTGTTTCATGATCCTGAAGAGGAAGTTATAAACTGATATCAGACATGTGGGCTAGTATCAGACTTAAGGACTTGATCTGAACTGGGCTGGGATGTTTTCGCAGTATTCAATTGTTCTTGTATATAATGCTCTTTCTTATACACATGTGGGTATCCATGAATTAATTTCTCTAGTTTACTTGGACTAAAACAAGTGTTACAAAAACAAAGCAACAACAAGAACAACAAAAGGACAGGTGTCATGGTAGGGACTAAGATGGACCTGATCAAACTGAAGCCATTTTCAATCATCTCATATGAATGTAAAAGCTGGGTAGGAAATTTTAATAGACTGAAGAAAAATTAATGGCTTTAAATTCTGGCGTTGGTGAAGAATATTTAAAATAGTATGTGTGCCAGTCTGGGTAGACTAGAGATATAAATTCATAGATATGCATATGGATATAAGGGAAAGGTTTATATTACAAGAGGAATGGAACATTGAGAAAGCATCCCAACCCATTCCAGTCCGAGGTCACAAGTCCGATGGTAGCCCATATGTCTGATACCAGTCTATAAAGTCTCTTTCTGACTTAAGAGGCACGTGCGATGACATGAGGACAATCACTGATGAGTGGGTGCAGAGTCTTGTGTGTCCGGTGGTAAAAGCATCTCAGCACTTGCAGGGGTCTCTGTGTGACTTCTCCAGCCCCAGAGCTTTGGCTCCATCAGGGCAAGCCCATGTGGCCTCTTCTCTGGTTCTTCCAGTCTCCAGGAATCAGGATTGATCCGCATGCTGTCATCTCCTCTTAGCAGTAGTTCATCATCTTAGAGCCTGAGAGTAGTCTCTCATCTCCAAATGTGAAAGACTGCAAGGCTTCCCAGAATTCTCAGGAGAAAGCCACGCCCCCACAGAGGTCTCATTGGCTACTCATTGGCTATCTCCAGATTGACAGGCTAAACTCCACCCCTACATCCCAATCATGAAATTGACATCAAGTACATGACTGCCACACTATGTGTCATAGAAGAACGAACAAATAACTCTTCCTGCTCAGAAGTACAGCCAGCATGCTCCTTAGAAGTGAGAGTGATAGCAAAAGGGGAGACATCAGCAATTAGAATGTAAAATCATTCTTGAATTAATCAAAGAGATTAACATCCTTTTTTTTGAGATTAACATCCTTATGAATAATATCTCTGCAACTACTCTTGTTCAGCAAACCACTCCTGAATATTTAAAATGCAATTAGTGACTATGTTTTCTAACATACATATCCAGGAAGCCAATTGGCTCTAATGAGCTATGCCTTAAAACATTTTCTTTTGAATTTATAAATTATGATGGTATATTAAATATCATCTGAAGCTTCATAGTTAATAGACTTCTAAATTAGTTAATACCTACAGCATAGTTAGAATAGTGTTAGACACATAGAAGTAACACACATATATTTCCTAGTTTTATGAAGCTACTTTTAATCCCTCACTAGGCAAGTGAAACACAACAAGGAGTAAACACACTGGACTGGATTGTTTGACTCTGACTGGATTTCACAATAATGAATTTATTTTCAGATTTTTCTGAAAGTTATGTGTCACTGCACTAGTGAAATGTTGTAAATATGCTAAAATTGATGTGTAAAAAAAATGAAGGGAATCAACTCCTATATTCTCAATTGATTAGATCATGCAACATACAATTGACAAAGTTTAAGTTGATTAGTTCATGTAACATACAATTGACAAAGTTTAAGTACATTCAACTATCTAGAACTCTACAGTAAGCCCTAAATGTCACAACAAAAATTGACTAGAAGCATAAAAACAGGAGACCATTGGTGGTGCAAATAGTTAGGTACTTGACTGCTAGATAAAAAGATTAACTGTATGAATCTGCTAGAGGGTGCTTGAAAGACCAGCCTAGTGATCTACTTCTGAAAGACCAGAACCTTGAAGACCCTACAGAGTGATTCTGTTCTGAACAGATGGGATCAACAAGAGTGGTAATTGACTGGACTCTTATTAACCACAGCAGCATACAATACTAGTTTGAAATAAATGTTCAGAAAAATAACATTAAAATGTGTCATACCTTGAGTCCAAGTTAAATAATTGCCATGAAAAAAATGATATAAGTAATTTTATGTCAATAATTAACCCAATATTTAAGCTCATATATATAAACATGTAAAGTCATAGAGTTAGATGATAAAATGACTATGAAAGAGTATAAACAGAGCTTTCTGTTACTAATATTAATCATTTAAAGATTGTACTGGAAATTTTATATCAAACCCTCATATTCCAATGTGTATGCTTTCAGTATAATCTTCATATTATTTTCTTAGTCTATCTGAGTTGTACTTAGTATCATTTAATACTTTGTGCCTATTATATCCTTATAAGACTCGAATGGCATTTTGCTCACCCAAATATATGTGCCACATTGGTGAGGCCATGATTTCCAGAATTGTGTACTTGTCCTCTATTTTGTGATCTAATTTAATTATCCATTGGGTGACATGTTGGAAATATTATTTTCGAGTGTGGGGTGGGTCTCGAGTCACAATCTTATGATTCAATTCCTATTCTCAAGACTTACCCTCATGCAAGCCAAAACCTTGTTTACCTCACACCTTTTATCTTAAAAGAGATAAAGGGAATAAGGAATCTACAAAAGTATAGAGGCACCTTATTATTACCCAGAAAAAAGAGTCAGGAGGGTTGTGTGACTTTTGGACTCGGGAATCCCTGGTTTCAGGGGAAGTTTGACACCTGGACACCTGGAGAACTTCCATAAAGTAGGAAGCAGGAGAGAAAAGACAAAAATTTTCCTCATGAGCCGACAGAGAAGAAATATCAACTCTTGCCCTGATTTCTGACTTCTAGCCTCCTTAATTGGGGGAAAATAAATTGCTAACAGCCATCCACTTGTATTTCTGTTCTAGATAACTAAGACAGTCCAGATTTCTGTCTTTACTCCATCTTTTAAAAAAACCACTGAAACACTTAAACCCATCTAAACACACATATATGCTCATATGTGTGTGGTGTGCTATCAGTTTGTGTTAACTATGTAAACAACTCTCTTTATGAAGCTTAACGTTTTTTTTTAGCATTTTATTTCAGAAACTGGAAAGTTGTATCTTTTTAAGCTTGTTTTGTTTCCTGTTTGTCTTCATACTTTTTCTGATGGAGGCTATCGTGTGTTGAGCCAACAACAAATCGGAGTTTTAGGTTTGGGGGGAAATGTCTACCACACCCAAACCAAACTCATTGCAACTGAGACCAAACGGGAAGCAGTAGAAAGGCCCTATAGAATTTATAAGGGGTAAACTTTTATGGGTGCTTCCTACATCATTCTCCCACTGAGCAGTTGAAGGGTTTGAATAGCCAACATTCAGCTAGCAGCCAAATACTGGAGGCACTGCACCATCAAAAACAAAGCAAAACAAAACAAAACAAACAAACAATCAAAAAGCTCAAGGTGACTGAAGTTGATCCCAACTCACTGTGGCTGTATAGGACAGGGCAGAACTGCCCCTGTGTGTCTCTGAGACTATAACTTTTTTATTGGAGTAGAAAGTACCATCTCTCTCCCCTGGAGGTAGTGGTGGTTTTGAACTACTGATCTTGAGGGTAGTTGCCCCACATGTGACCATTATGCCCCCAGGGATCTGGCAAATGAGCAGACTTCAAAAAGTCTGTGGAAATTTTCTATTATCTTTTCATTCTATTGTTCACCGACCTTTTGGAAAACCCATCCTATATAATGACCTCTGTAGATAACCAAAATTCACACTCAGTTATGTAGTAATTTTCAACCTGGTTGCAATATAGTGTCATTACCTGGGACACTTTCAAGTTCAGGCCCATTCTAGACCAAATGAAACTTGAACTTCTGGCCAAGGACATCCTGCCTGAACATTTTTAGATGTTTGGTGAATGGTTTTAGTTTTCAGTTAGGTTGAAAACTATGTAAAAAATAACCACTTTCATCTTAGAAAATATACTCCAAGAGGACCAATTTGATAAGCAATCAAATATAAAGTGGTTTGTTTCAATGAGAGATAATAAGCAAAGACAACAACAACAACAACAACAAATCCCTCTTACTTTCTAATTTTAGTATATGTGCTGCTGAAGCAGGCACCCTCTTATTTCTAATTGCAATAAATATTGTCATTTGGTCTGATGAGGAATACAAAAAGTGGTAAAAGTCAGTCAATTCCTGCTTCCAAGGTACATACTAGTCAATCAGGAAAAAACATATCAGTTGAGTCAGAAATGTGACTTCTTAGTCCAATTTCCTGTCTTGTTCTCCTGCTATTTGATCTCTCAGTCTCACTCTCTCCTGACGTTTTCTGTTTCAGGAAGGAGAAAAGCATTCCAACAACTGAATGGTCTGGTTTGTTTTTATTAGTGCTCATCAGTAATTAACCTCGATATTGTGAACTAGCAATAGCGAGCTCTTCTCTTGGGATAGAAAGAAAGTTAACTGAGAGCACACTGACATAATATGTATTACGGAATCACTTGATAAGTATTTTTGCAAACTAGTATACTTCTGTACATTTGAATATGTGTCTCCAAAAGGTTAGCTACAAATCATTGCTTTGGGCTTTTATTTATTTATTTTCTTTGATGAATATTGTCTTCACTTTTTAGTACAAACAACCAATAGGTAAGGACAGTTATCCCACGGAATAGCTTTGACTTTTGTTGTAACGGGTAACTTTTTGCAACTTTGTTTTCAATATTTCTAACTGGGTTAGCCTATCCTTGAGAAGCATTTGATTTGAGGACTTAAAAAGTTAACTCCTATGTAAAAATCAGTGAGAGTAAAAGTTACTTTGGAAATTCTATTAATAATCAATGGAATTGAATGTACGTGATCCATATGTATGGAAAAATAACTAGACTTGTTTGGAACTGCAAGAACTACATAAAGTTCTGAAGGTATACAATGAAATATTTATATAAGAGTTGCTTCCCTCTCTTTTCACTGTCATTTCTTCTTGAAGTCATGTAAATTGTATATTTATGAAAAAAAACACTATGCTACTATAATTGTCTTAATTTCACTGTCTGTACACAAAAGCAATGTGAACCAGAAGCTATAATCAATTTATCACAAACTTCCAATATAGGAAAATATTATATCATTATTTTCATTACTCTAATAATTTATTACCTTAGAAGTGTCAACAAGACTGATTTTATCAAGGACATGCAGGCTTGTATTTGACCAAGAGAAGTGTACTGCTTAACTGTTCAAACTCCAGGTGATATTTTCATTCCATTTTCCTACCAGCATCTTAAAAACAAAGATTTGTTCTGCTACTAAGGTCCATCTTTCTCTCAGTCCATCATTAGGAATCTGTTCCTAATAAGATAAAACTAAAAATGCCATGAAGTACAAATGCAAACAGGTATTTCAGTTTTAACTTAGAATCACTTTATTCCTGCTCTCTGATTAGCTAGGAAGAACGCTAGGAAGTGTCTTTTTTAACAGTCAAGGAGCAAATATAATATCCCTTTGGCTTGGGGATCAGCTTTAGTCAAAGAAATGTAACTTCTTGGCTGGCTGATGCCTGGGACAGGTAAGCAACTTTCAAATCCTCCTACAGCTCTTTTAGAATGATGGAAATTTGAGTAGGCAAATCACAAACTGTAAAAAATAAATGTGTTCTCAAAGCTGCATATCAGAAAAGCTGACCTTTCATTGTAACCTAAAAGATAGTCATCAGATGAAAGGTTGGGGTGGGACAGCCATGGGTTTGCATTCTTGATTTAACTTTCTGAATGGGATAGAAAAATCCAGGGTAGAGTACTTGTGAAATATCTGGAGACTTTTTCGCACTTTTTTTTGGTGGCATCACTTCCCTGGTGGGAGTAGGAAGCCCAGCCTTGCTTCTGCAGAGCTGCTGCTGGATTTGAACCATCAACAGCGTGGGTCACAGTCCCGCACACAACCACTACACCACCAGAGCTCGGCCCAACTTTTTCACACTTTTAAGGACTTTTTCTTGCCATCATCATCAAGATCTACTTCAATAATTCTTCCATTCCTTTTATCAGCAGGCTAAAAGGGGAACTTGGAATATTGGTCTCTCTGGGAAGAGTGTCCTGTTCCTAACACTCAAGTCAAAGTCATTGGTGCATATCTCCAGGCTCCATTGTTCAATCAATTTTGCATTTTATAGCGGTCTTTACTTTCTCAACTCATCCTTCGTTGGGCCTGGGTGCACAGAAAACTGTGGAAAGGGTTGCTGTGAGAGTTGCTGCAAAGAGTAGGTAGCAGGAGCAATGGCCTGTAGAAATAGGCCTGGCTTTGGAATCAAATCTCCTTGACTTTTAATCACTGTTCCTCAAGTTCTCTTTAGCTAGCAGACAGAAGACAGTTTGCGTATTGTCAGAGTTCCTCAATTTTCTTAGTAGTTAAAGGGAACCAATACATTATCTCATTGCTTTCCAAAATGAGGTGAAGAAAAATTGAGGGTCAGAGTGAAATTCGGGACACCTGTCTTTCATCTTTAATGAAGATGAGGTCCTTTGCCCCCATACCTCTTCCAACATATTGACTCAAATTTTCATATAAAATCTTCAACCAATCAAGATTTAACCACCTACCCCATGTTTTCAAACTTACACTTCTAGAATGTATTTATTTTTTCCTCTTGGAGATTATTCTTTACGAGTAAATTCTGGGTAAAATTCTGTCAGGATTAGAGAAGATTTATGCTTTACTATAGAAAATGTCCATGGTTTAATATCAAACAAGATGTGTGTCCAGATGTGTATCCTCTCACCACACTCTGTCAATCTGTTTGTTGAACAAGTCATCTGAGCAACTGTGTTACATGAAAAAGGATGTAGCATCAAGATTTGAAGAAGGCTTCCTAGCAGCCTTCAATGTGAAGATGAAACAGCCTTGTTTGCTGAAAGTGAGGAGAACTTGAAATACTGATGAAGATCAAGGATTGCAGCTCTCAGTATGGATTACAATGCAATGCAGAGAGAACAAAGATCTTCACAAGAAGAACAGTTAACATCAGGATAAACTAAAAGAAGAGAAAGAAGACAGAAGTTTCCAAGCAGTTCATCTTGGTTGGCTCAATATGCAATGTTCATAGAAGCTGCGGTCAAGAGATCAAATAAGAGATCACATTAGGTAGAGGCTGCAAAAGACCTCTTTAAAGTATCTAAAGGCAAGGATGTGACTCTGAGGATTAAAGTGTTCTAGGCTCAAGCCATGGTGTTTTCAGTGGCTTCATATGCATGGGAAAATTTGACAGAATAAAGACTGAAGAGGAGTAAGTGCATTTGAAATGCCATTTTGGCAAGGAATATTGAAACTACAATGAATTGCCAAAAGAATGAATAAAATTACCTTAGAAGAAGTACAGTAGAATGCACCTTCGAGGCAAAGATGGGGAGACTTCACCTCACATAATTTGAATAGGTTGTTAGGTGAGACTAGTTCCTGGAAGAGGACATCATGCTCAGTGAATCAGAGGGGGAGCCAAAAAGAGGAAGGCCTTTGACATAATAATTCTAATGCATCAATTATTCCCCATTCATTTTCTAGCTTCTATGTGCATTTGAGATGACTGAAAATATGATAATATGGCTTCGCTCAGGTTTGCCTTAGTCCTCAATGTGACATGTTAGCTACTTTAAAGATCTCTTTGGCAGGATATATTTATAATGCAATATGTCAATTGATTTCTTAACTGTTTCTCCCATGATCATTTTTAAGAAAAGTTAAATGAAATCCCTGTAAACTTCTATCATTTCTGTGTTTCACATGACATTACATATCGATACAATTTTAAGGCCTCTAGCAACTCAATATGCTAGTGATTAAAATGGAGAATATTTTTGTATTTACAGTAATGATAAAGAAATTTTACGTACATAGCACCGGAAAGAGTTCAGTTAGAAAGAAGAGACAAATAAAAAGACAGGTGTGATTTTTCTCTCTAACAACCACTTCATCTAGTTCTTTCCAGAGTACCAATATGATATAGTAATACTTACCTGTACTGATTTAAAAATAAGCATGTGATTAGATCTGAACAATGTGGTTTGTAGATAAGTTGGCTAGAGAGGCTTTGAGAAGTGTGTTTTGCTTTTAGAAACTTATAGGAAAAAAACCAGTCTGTCCATTCCTTTCTGGGTATTTTCAAGTCTAGATGGGGTATAGCTATCTCCCACCAATAAGAGGAAAGATCAATTTCTGAAAATGGAAGAATACCGAGATAAAAAATAAACTTTGTCTTTGATAATGCCTTTGAGTATAAGACTTTTAAACTCCACTGAATTCACTGGATATCCAAGAAAGTATTTATTGCTATATTATTTCAGCTCATTTGAATGGATAATTCTGCTGCCTGCTATAAGTAATGTTATAGATAGGTGACCAAAACAGTTGGGAGATGATAATAAGAAAGAAAAGTTTGTTTATAGACTGAATAGTGAAAAAGATACCACAAATATTGGATCCGTTTATCCTTTCAGACTGCACTTTGCAGCATCTTCAAATCTGACAAGCCTTTAAACTTGCTGGCCAATATGTTTAAAATGTGCATGGCATTTTCAAGGAGAGAAAAATCAAGTAATTGACTATGTCAATGGTCTTCTTGGAGTTATCTTGGTCTCTTCACTAGGTTGACATAAAATGTGTACATGTGTGGAGGGATGTAAAAATGTTTGACAAAATCTCAAATGTGACCTGTGTCATTCTACATAACAGACCTCGGGAATTTCTTGGTTAGTTCTTGCTAAACAGAAAATCAGTGCAGTAACTTCATTGAGTCCAAATTCTACCCCCCAAATTTAGGCTTCACGGATGGAAGGACTTGCCACAGAGAGATTTTCAAGTTAATGGTTTGATTTTGTCTAAATCACACAATCTCTTTGCCTCAGTTCTATCTAAGCACCAAACAAACACTGAATTTCTCTCCTGCACAGGAATAATGTAGCAATGAAAATAATTTAACTAAAAAAAAGAATAGAATCTTATTTAAAGTACATGAATTTAAAAGGCT
Source organism: Nesogale talazaci (assembly GCA_004026705.1). Lineage (NCBI taxonomy): Eukaryota > Metazoa > Chordata > Mammalia > Afrosoricida > Tenrecidae > Nesogale > Nesogale talazaci. The sequence continues at coordinate 184,266 of PVJH01001676.1, read as the reverse complement.
TAAGTAATATGAGGCAACTGGAATACTGATTGGTAACTCTACATGGGAGAGATGTATCCCTTTGTCTGACATCAGTTGGGCCCTCAAATGCCTGGGAAAGAATTCATTGGTCTGGTTTTCAGAAAAATATCAGAACAAAATTTTTATAATTATTTGTGTTTTAAATTTAGAATGTTTTAAAATTTAGAGTTGGTTATAATCCAGCGAAAGGGATTTCTGGTGATATAGTTGTTATGTGTTGGACTGCTAATGACAAGATCAGCAGTTCAAAGCCATCAGTTTCTCCTTAAGACAAAAATGAGTTTAATCTATTTCCATAAAGAGTTGCAATAGCAGAAACCTACAGAGAAGTTGTACCCTGTCATATAGAATCCCTTTGTGTCAGAATGGACTCAACAGCAGCAATTTTTAAATTAATGTATTACATTAGTATGTAACTCATGTGATAAAATTATATATTTTAAATTAAATTGCATTTTAGGTGCCAACTTACACATTAAACTAGTGTCCCATCTAATAGTTTAAAAAATTATTTTATGGCATTTGTCATATTTTTTTCAAAGTGTCAACATTCTGATTATTTTCATTTGATTTGCAATAACCTACTTTGCTGCCTATTCTTAAGTTTTCATCTTTATTTTAGGGTAAATGTTCATAAATTGTTCTGATATATTTGATCATTTAAAGGAGCACAGTACTCAAGGACAATAATGTTTCTTTTATAAGTCAAAACATTATTTAGATGAAAGGTGGTCACCTGGAATGATCAATTCAAAGAGTATTTACAGTGGTAGTCTTGGGGTTTCCTCTAATGTCTACCAATCCAGTAAGTCTGTCTATTAGAAATTAGAAATTTGTTATAAATTTTTTTCCTTGCTTTCTACCTAGGAACTTCCATTGTGTACTAATCGGAACCATCAATAATAATACCAACTTCCATCTAATTCTTACTTGCTTAGGATTAATTACGATGTGGTTCAAGTGGGCTGTTCATTTGTGGGAGAATTTCTTCCGAGTCCTTTCTTTCTTTCATTCTCTCTTGTTCCAGATATGGAGAGACCAAAAGTTATACCTTAGAAGCTCTTTTGCAAGCTTTGAACATCCAAGACACTACTTGCCAAATCAGGATGTAGGATATTATCTGAATGGTTTATATCATGTCATAAGATGTAGCTGTCCAGTGAGCCTCTGGTTTCAAGTTTTCAAACCCAGAAAACCAATTCTGTAAGGTGTTTGGTTATGTCTAAATAGGATCCACACTTGCTCTATCTTTATGTTTTATTATACATACATAAATACTTACATATGTATCTATAAATAGATACATACTAGGTATAAATTTGTATGTACATGTGTTTAAAGATACACCAATACATGTATGTCCATATTCTCACTTGGGTCATATCCCTTACATATATGAATACATATATATAGTTTAAGCCACATGTTTGTTCTTAATTGTATGGGCAAGGAAGTATGTTATACATAGCATTAATCAAAATTGTTCCCACCCCTTATCGTACAGTGGAGCTGGTGAGTTACAATGATGCTGAAACTATGCCGCTGATATTCCAAATAGCAGCAGGATCATGCAGCGTGAACTTCCAGACTAATAGCACACTGCAGAGAAAGAATCAGCTGTCCACTTTGGAGGAATTAGCTGCTGAACACATGATACTGATTGTCTAATGAATAGGAGCAGAACTTTGTCAGAGAAAATGTCTGAGGAGGAACCGCTCATGTCAGAAGGCACTCAAAAGACGACTAAGAAAAAGCTGCCTTCTCAATGTAAGGCTGACAATAAGGCTGTGAGTGCAGTAAATCCAGTGAGAATAGAGACCGTGAGACCTCTGCTTGCTGACTGGGCATGACACAAAATGAGGAGGAACAGCTACAAAAGCTCTTTATAATTGAATGTTGGAATGTACAAAATATGAATCTAGGAAAACTGGAATGCGAAGCATAAAATGAATGGAAGCAAAAAATGAGATGGAGTGCATAAGACTGATATCCTCTTGTGAGATTAAAATTGATTGGTTTTGGCCATTTCAATGAAAAAAATCATAAGGTTTACGGTGCTGGGGATGATATAATCTATTGGAGAAGCCTTGCATTCAACTTCCAAAAGGACGCTGCAACATCTTTCTTGAAGTACAATGCTGTCTGTGGTAGGATTATATTGATTGGGCTTTAAGGAAATTGAACCCATCCAACTATTATTTAAATTTATACACCAACCATTAAAGCCGGGGATGAAGAAATTAAAAAAAAATATGCCAAAGCCTTCAGTCTGAAATTGATCAAACATGCAGTCAAGTTATGTTAATTATTGGCACTTGCAATGCCAAAGTAGGAAACAAAGAGAATGGAATAGTAGCTGAAAAATATGGTCTGATGATAGAAGCAAAGCTAAATATCTCATGATAGAATTTTGTAGGACCAGCAACTTGTGTATAGAAAATACATTTTTTTCAACAACAAGAATAGCAGCTGTACACTTGGACTTTTTCAAATGGAGTAGACAGAAATCAAATTGACAACATCTGTGGAGAAGATTATGGAAAATCTAAATACTAGAAGTTAAAACTAATCCAGGAGATGACTATAGGACATACCACCAAGAGTTCTCGTGTAAATTCAGGTTGAAGCCAAAGAAAATTAGCACAAGTTCACAAGAGCCAAAATACCACTCTGCATCTATCCCACCTAACTTTTAAAAAGAGCTCAAGAACAGATTGACTGCATTGCACACTAACAAGAGAAGACCTGAGGCACTGTGGAGAGACATCAAGAACAGCATGGAAGAAGAAAGTAGTCTTGCGTAGAAGGGGAATTCTGGAACATTACATTGTGTACATGAGAAATTTGCACAAGTCTCAAGAGTCAGTTTTATGAACTCAACAATGAAATGCTGCATGGTTTAAAATCAAGAAGAGTGTGTGACAGGGTTGTATCATCTTATCATATTTATTCAATCCGCATGCAGAGCACTTAGGCAGAGAAACTGTATTATATGAATAAGGGATGACATCAGGCTTAGAGAAAGGTTTATTGACAACATGTGATATATAGATGATACAACTTTGCTTGCTGAAAGGGAGGGATTAAACCCTCCCTTTAATTAATTAATCCCTTTATTTTAATTAATCTCTTGCGAGTAGGGATTAAGTCCCTTGTTGATGAAGATCAAGTATTCCAGCCCATGATAGATTTTTTTATATCAACATGGCATATAATGATCCCCTGTTTACAGGAGTAGAAAGCCTAGTCTTTCTCCCTCAGAGATACTGGTGGCTTCTAACTGTGGGCCATGGGTGGTCACAATCTAAAACATATCCACTTCATTACCAGAGCGCCTGAGAGTGAGGAGGTTGCCAACTACTGGAGTAGGTCCACAGTGCATATATCGATTGGAATCTCAGGAGATGGTGGCCACAGCACAGTGAACTTGGTTGCTATGTCTTTTCCATCCGTATTCTTTGTAACTCTCATCAGATGACTGGGTAGGATCATGTATATAGGGTTGCTATGGCAGTTGTTAGATACTGTGGTGGTAGAAGGAAATCAGAAGGAAATGTCCAGTCCTCCACCAGCCTCACAAGTGTTCTTGTGGTAGAAGCATCATTTGACCTTGAATATATAGTGTAATGGTAGTATCTAATCTGCCAATTAGGCCACAACCTGATGTTGCTTCTTTTTGACTTTGGCCTTCTCATAAGGAGGGTCCTGGGAACCTCCCCTTCTCTTTGCTTTCACCTTCCTGATTTTACTGACTATGGCAGTCTCCCACACTGGTGTCATTTTGAGGATTAAGAGTATAGGGATGGAGTCTGGCCTCTCAATCTGGAGATAGCCAATGAAACTTCTCTGTAGGCATGGCTTTGACCTGGGAATTCTGGGAAATCTGGTCCTATTTCCCCTTTGGAGGCGAGAGACTCAAAACTCAGTCCCTTGAAGATGCTCTGTTGACAAGACACAAGGCTGACTTCGTGTGAGACATCCTAGAGGAGAAGCCACATGGCCTTACTCTAATGGAACCAGACCTCAGAAGCTGGAAAAGTCACAGAGAGACTCCTACCAGTGCTAACATGCTTTAGAAGCCACAGAGCAGCCCTGGTCAGCGCTGAAATGGTTCTACCACCACTGAATACAAAAGATTCTATACCCACTGGCCTGTACTTGTTCTGGCATCATTGCATGTGCTTCATGATTGTGAAGATGGCTTATGGATTGGTATTGGACATATGGACTTATATAGGACTTATCACCTTGGACTGGACTGGGTTAGGATGTTTTCTTAATATACATTTGCTCTTGTATATAAACCTCTCCCTCATATACACATGCGTGTCTATGAATTTGTTTCTCTAGTCTACTCAGACTAACACACTGACCACCCAGAGAGCTGCTGAAGCTCAGTCATGCTTCCAACAACTTTGGATCTCAATCAGAGTTGGACTGGGAAGGGATGTGTTCTTTCTGTCTAATTATTTATTGAGATAAAAATATCATACACATATGAAATTTTATAACCCCTATATCATTGAGGGGTTTCTTCTTTTTTCTTGCCCTTCTACTTTAGTAAGCATGAAGTCCTTCTCCAGGAACAGATCTTTCCTGTTAGCCTGTCCAAGTATGTAAGATGAAGTCTTACAATCCTTGCCTCTAAAGAACATTCTTGCTATACCTCTGCTTCACAGACATTGACCTTGGGGTGGGGTGAAGTTATGTTCTCCTTCTTCTGTGTAGAGTTGGAGGGGATCCTGTTGGCCTCCATGTTATTTTGTAGTGGAGCACCGTGGGGTTTCACTGCGAGTGCTACCAGGTTGCAGTAACTCTCTGGGCTTGTAATGTAAAATTTGAACCCAGAGAACCATTGATTTTAAGTACTGGGAGCTTCTGCTAATCATTTGGCAGAGGGATAAATGGTGCCCTTGATGATAAGGTCAAGCCTGTTCAGTCAGAGAATGGGTTGTGGTTATGGGATGCATTCTCCCTGGTCACTGGATTGAGCTCTGTGTATGTGCATCATTAATTGTTGATTGATCAAGGTGAGGGTGCAAAATCACCAGTAACCTAGTTGTTGGGCCAGACTTTCACATGGGCTTATGCCTCAGGAATTGTGCCTCACAGATGGGTTGGAGGGTGAGTCCAGACCTTGGTGCAGGTAGAAGTACCTACACTTCCGTGCAGGGTTGGGGTGGGCTGGGCAATGACGAGGTTTTCCTACATCATCTTGGGACTCTTGCACCTCACAAAAGAGCTGGTAGGCATGACTGAGCTTTTGAGTGCCAGTGTGAGCAACTTGCACTTCTGTCATGCTAGGGCCAGGTTTGTATACCTTGACTCCATCCTCTTGTGCCTCAACAAAGAGATGGCAGATGGGGTGACAGCTTGTGTGGGGCTGTTCGGTGGAAAGAGGCTCTAATTTTCGACTTTTCACTGCATGTGTCCCGTGATAGTTCTTGCAACACTACTAGCTTCCTCTCTTCTTGCATTTATCAGGGGGACTGGAACTTCCACCCAGCACTGTGTTCCTCCCTTCTTCCTCTGTAAATGTGTACTTCCTGTATGCATGTTCTCCTTCTTGTAGGCACAGACGGCTCTGTCTGTTTTACTTTCCCAAGGGGCACTTTCTAGTGGTTTTGTGGATTCAAGGCTATTTCACTCTCATGCTTCCCTTTTAAGGGTGTCCCTTCCAAGGCCATGATCTGCACACTGTATCTGTTACTTCTGGGGTTGACTGCATAGACTGTATTTCCAGCTGCACTGTTGGTGGAGTTGCTTTCTTGGGTTCTTTACCCTGGATTAATGAATGCCTTCTCCAAGGACCAAAGCAGGACATAGTTAATCCCTGAATCTGTTTTCATCCTGCTTCTGTTTGCTCCCTCATTCTGGTCTCCTTTAGGTCTCTAACTCAGGCCATTTTTTCAATTCTATATTTGTAGATCTGAGTTTGAAGGTCATTTGGTGTCCATTTTGCTTAGATTCTTGAGACTTTGTTGTCAAGAGATTATCATGATATGTATATCTAAGGTGTCATATTGACTGGGGTGTGTCTAGCTATAGCGTACAAATAAAGTTCTATCAAATTAATTAACAAGAAATAGAGACTCAATTACACAGACTTGCTTTAAGCTTCAGCTATTGAGTAGCCTCTCCCCCGACTCCCAAAAGCAACCCATTGGTGCCCTGTCAATTTTAACTCAGAGAAACCCTAGAGGGCAAAGTAGCATATATTATAAAATAAAGAAATAATTTGATTAGTTTGGAATGATAGATGACATTAAAAACATTATAACTTTTGAAAAGGCTTAGGAGGAGTCTGGCAGTCGTACAAATGAAAAATATATTTGTGGCAAAACCAAAGACTGTCAGTTAAAGACCAGTGAAAAATGACTAGAAAGAAACCACAAGCAGTCTATTTTCAACTAACAGGTTTTAAAACATCAATGTGCTCAAGTACCTGGTACAATGATGTCACCATGAATCAGAAACAGCAACATTTTTTGTTTTAAATGAGGAGATTGATTGGATCAAGATGGTGAAGAGCAGCAGTTGTATAAGGATAGTTACGATCGGTTAAGCCATGACACTGAAAACTTTGGTCAAGACTTACTGGAAGTGAGTTATTCAAAGGACTATATCAGGCAAGGCTCTTGCAGGACGGGAAGTCACCAATACCCATAGTCTGAGGGGTAGACACACTCTGTGTATTTGATCAACAGCAAGGAGGCCAGTGTGGCTAGAAGGGAATACATGAAGAGAGGAGTGTGAGAGGTGACAAGGAAGTAAAATGACTGACCATGTTGGATAGAGAAGGTGTCTTTTAATTACGTATGTGATTGTGCACATTTTGGCTTTCATTCTGAAAGAACCCGAATGCCAATGCAGTGTGTTAAGCAGGAAAAAATATATGATCTGCTCTCTATGCTAAGACTAAAACTGTGCTGGGCTATGGGGGAGCAGCTCTAGTGGTACTGTGGGATAAGCATCAGACTGCTGACAGCAAGATCTTCAGTTTAAATCTACCAACCATTTCATGAGAGAGCGATAAGACATCCTACTCCCATAAAGGTTGACAGTCTCAGAAACCATAAAGAGCAGTTCTGCTCCATCCTGTGGTTGGTAAGTGCTGCCGAGCTGGCTCTGATCCATAGTGACCCTGTACAAGACAGAATGCAACACTGCACGGTCCGGAGCCATCCTCACAATTGTTCTTGGGCCTGAGCCCTTTGACGCAAGCAACGTGTCAATCCATCCTATGGAGATACTTCCGCTGTGTCACTGCCCCTCTACTTTAACAAGCATGGTGCCCTTCTCCAGGGACTGTTCCCTCCTGAAAATATCTCCAGACCTTGTCACTAAGAGGTCTTCTGGCCTTACTTCTTCCCAGACAGACCTGTTTGTCCTTTTAGCAGTCCACGAGGCTTGCTACATTCTTCCCCAGCACCATGATTCAAATGTGTATATTCTACAGTCTTCCTTATTCTACGTCCAACTTCCATATGCATATGATGCAATGAAGAATTCCATGGCTTGAGTCAGGTGCACCTATGTCCTCAAGAAATATCCTTGCTCTTCCATACTTGAAGAGGTCTTGTGCAGCAGATTTACCTAATGCAGTAGGTCTTTTGTTGCTCCCATGAGCATTGATTGTGTATCCAAGGAAGACAAGATTTGCCAACCTTTTCTCCATTTATCATGTTACTAACTCGTCCAGTTATGAGAATGTTGGTCTTCTTGACATCAAGTTGTAATCCATACTGAAGACTACAATTCTTGCTTTTCAGTGAGTGCTTCAGTTCCTTTTCAGTTTCGCAATCAGTATTGATCAACTTCTGGCTGCAGGTCATTAATGAGCCTTCCTCCACATTCTCCTTCATATAATCCAGATTCTCTGATGTTTTGTCCAGCATAGATCAAACAAGTATGGTAAGAAGTTCAAAACTAAGACACACATTTGTTGCTTTTCAACCGTGCTGTGTTCCTTGTTCTGTTTGCACAACTGACTTGATCCTTGTACAAGTTCAGCAAGAGCACACTGAAGTGTTCTGGAATTCCAATTCTTCTCAAGATAATCCAGTTTCTTAGGGTTCCACACAGTCGAATGTCTTTACACTGTCAGTGGAAATCACTAATCATTTTCCAAGTATTTTCTGACTTGAGCCAAAATCTAACTGACATCAGCAATGAATGCCCTCTTCAGAATTTGGTCTGAATGCCTGTCAGTTCCCTGTCAATGTGTTGCTGTCACCATTGTTGCATGATCTATAAGTAAAATGTTACTTGTGATATCACTCTATAGTTTGAATGTTCTGCTGGGTTCCCTTTCTTTGAAATGGGCACCACTGTGGATCTCTGCTGGTAAGTTGGCCACGTAGTTGTCTCCCTAACTTCAGGGTTTCTTCAGCTTCAGAAAGATTTCCCTGGATATTTCTTGAAATCCTGGAACCAAGGTTGGCCTTGCCTCTATTCAAACCATGCATTAAAACCCAAACAAAACCCATTGAATTGATTCTAACTCATACTGCATTCTATAGGGTATGAGTCAGAATCATCTCAGTGGATGTGGGTTTTGTCTCCTGTTGTCAATAGACTTGAGTAGAAGCCTGAATATAACTGGCCAATTAGTTAGGAGTTACTTTCATAATCCTGGCCAGAGACAATCATAGGTATGTTAAATTCCTTGGGCTGCTATATCAAATCATCACACACACAAAAAAATGATACTTTAAAAAAACAGAAATTAAAATTCTGAACTTAAGGTGTGATGGGGCTATATTCCTGCTGAACAATTTAGAAAATAAGCTGTTCCCTACTTTTTGCAGCTTCTAATGGTTTCTTGCAGTCATTGGTGTTTCTTGGCTTGGCAACAAAGCTACAATATCTGTCTCATTCTTTCATTATATCTCTGTGCTTATCTGTCTCTCCAAGTCTCCATTCCCTTATAAGGATTCGAGTGATCGGTTTTAATGCCCACTCTAATCTGATATAATCTCCTCAAACTTGAATAGCATTTTGTATTCATATACATCAGGGTTTAGAACTTCAGCGTTTATGTTTCAGGAAACATTCAACATACAAAGTGGGTATCATTAGTAAAAATGATGATGAGACTCTGCATGTATTTTCTAAGAGGAGCCAGCAAAATTATCTGAGAAATGGAAGTTGAATATGAAGTACTCCTAGGTTGATTGATCATTAATTTAGACCCTTCCCTGGTCTGTTAATTCAGTCAACAGTCACACATCTGCTTTTCACCTTTCTAAATTCAGTTGCTGAATTTATTTCATTTATTTAATTATTTCATTATTCCCTCCTGAGGGTTTATGACATATATTTTAAAAAATGGAGCAGTAGCAAAGTGATGTGTTCACAGCATGCAGGGCTTCTCCAGAAGTTCTCTATGCAGTAGATCTAAGGTTTTGGAAAGCTTGAATCCTAAAAAGTTTCAGGGACCATTTTAAGAAAGGAAATCTCCCTTCACCCACTGCCCCACTGTCTGTCCTCCAGGGAGGAGGTTACATGTAGACTCTTGCAATCTGTTGTCTCTTTCTACTCCACCTGCCCTCCACTTCTCCACCTCCCCTCCCAATATCGCCATTCTCACCACTGATCCCGAGGGGTTCTTCTGTTTGGGATTCCCTGTGTTTCCAGTTCCTATCTGTACCAGGGTAATTCCTCTGGTCCAGCCAGATTTGTAAAGTAGAATTGGGATCATGATTTTTGGGGGGTGGGGAGAGAGGAAGCATTTAAGAACTAGAGGTGCCTCATCCCCTCCCTGAGCCTTCTGTGAGGGAATGGCTTTGGGTCCCCACTGTGAACTTCACCTCATTCACAATGATATGATTTTTGTAAATTATCAAGGGTTCGTGGGGGAGCAGGGATGGAGGGGAGAAGTGAGGAGCCAATACCAAGGGCTCAAGTAGAAAGAAAGTGTTTTGAGAACGATGAGGGAAACAAATATACAAAAGGGCTCGACACAACGGATATAGGTGTGGATTGTATCAGAGCTGTACGAGCCTCCAATAAAATGATTTTTGAAATAAATAAATAAATAAAAATAAACAGCGACAACAAAAGAAAAAGAAAAGAAAAGAAACAGCACGAGTTTTGCCTTTAAGCTTACCTATGAGGACCCCTTGTCCTTGACACACACACACACACACAGGCATAAACGTGCCCACAATTTATTAAAGAATGTTGGTGCTCTATCTCTTAGAGCCTGATATTCAACACTAGCCCAAAGCAAGCTGTAAAGCTAAACACATACTCTCAGGACCAACGCCTTTGCAGGCCCTGGGGAAGTTTTATTCCTACCACGTCCCATGTGGCTATGTTGAATACCATAAAGGTTATTGTGGTGTGCACTATCAACATGAGACGATATTGTGATGGTGTTAGAGAGGATTTGAACAGAAAAAGGAGTTGGGTAAGAAGAGAGACAAATTGTCATGCTCATACTTGTCTCTCAGCTATCATAGGTGAAGACAAGAGCTTCTGGCATCTTGAAGTGTGTTTTTCCAGCAGTGCCAAATTTTAATCCTTCTTGTACTTTTTCTCCCTTCATTTCCTTCCCTTTCTGCTGCCTTTCTCTAGTCCTTTTTTATAATTTCTTTTACTTTCGTTATTTTCCTTCCATTTTTCTGCTCCTGTTATTGATGTAATAGAAGGCTTCCAAAGTATGCATAAATTAATATGATGTTTACAGACACTGCACTCTTGATCCCTATGTATTTTTAACATTAAATAATTCACATTATTCTTAGAGATAAATTTACATATTATTTTAGATATAAACATAAATATAACATACATGTATTTAATCCATAGATATAAATTATATCTATAATAATTATAATGATGTAAATATGTAAATATAAATGATTGCAGTGCATATAGTCCTTTTACTACACAGATTTAGATGTAGATTTAAGAGATGAGATCACAATAAAAGTAATACTTCTCTATATGATGAATGAAAAACATTTTGTAATATTTTCTTTGATAACAATATATCATGAGACTTCTTAAGAGTATTTGGACATCATGTTAAAAATTTAAGCTTCATTTCTGAATCTAAGTATTGTCAAGAAGTTTATTGCCAATATTAGGTGCTAGTGTCTCCAAATTGAACCTAGATTTTAAAAAAGCAAGAAAAGTTAATGATATTACATCATTTTCAATGAAAGACACATTATCTAAAAGTCTTGACTGTTGCAATATACCTAGAGGTTTTTCTAAAAACATTTTAATGAAAACTAATCACTTTAATTTATTAGCTTATATACATTTTTATGTCATGTGTACCTAAAAATTGCCCTTCCATCCTTGAAAAACAGATATGTAAAATAATTTTCGTCCTCTGTGATGTTTTGCAGACTCTCAATCATCTAAAAAGCATGACTTTACAGTTCCTTCTTTTATCTTTACAGCACTACATCTGTCCAGAGAAAGCTCAGTTTCCATGGAATTGATTCTGACCCATAATGACACTTACAGATTAGAACTGCTTCTTTGGGTTCCCAAGACCATAAAATTTTTTTTTTAAGAATTTTTTTTTGGTTGGGGGGGAGGGGCGGAGGGCATCACTGCCTCTGGTGCTTGTGGACGCTACCCAGTGCTGCTCCTGAGAGCTGCCACTGGATTTGTACCACCACGCCCGCAGTCTAGCACTCAACCACTTATGCCACCGGAGCTCAGCCCCTCCCAAGACCATAAATTTGTACAGGAGAAAACAGCCTCCTCTTTCTTCCATGTAGAAGTTGATTGGTTCAAACTACCAAGTGTGTGTTCACAGTCAATACAGGAGAACACATTTTAATTAGAGTTGTTATCATTGCTTAAATTGTAGAAACAAGCTTGCTTCATTTTATTTAATTTTGCCTTGCAATATTTCCCCAATATTGTTTTGTTTTTGTTTTTTACAAATTTTTGACAACCGAGAATGGAGTAAGTCTAGCAGCTCTATTTTTCTAATAGCAATTGCCCATCTCAGGTCTCTGTGTCACATTTTGGTGATTCTCACTGTATTTCAAATTTTCCCTAATTCAATTACCCATTGCATAGCTACCAGATCCAAACTAAATTCATTGTTGTCGAGTAAAATCTGACACATAACAAGTCTACAAGACAGGATAAAACCTGGATACAGTGGAGGTGAAGTGAATCAAATCTGACACACAGCAAGTCTACAATACAGAATAAAACCTGGATACAGTGGAGATGAAGGGGTGGTCAAAGGGAGACAATGTGAAGGAGTCTAAGAAGCCAGCTAGGAAAAGGATTTTTGGAAACTGATTGTGGTAGCAAATATACAATACTCCTTGCTGTGATTCAACTATATGGAATTATGCAATATGTGTATGAACTCTGAATTTTTTTGTGGAGTGTGGACATCATTGCCCTCTGGTGGAAGTAGGAGGCCCAGCCTTGCTCTTGAAGAGCTGCTGCTGGATTTGAACCATCAAACCAGTGGGTCACAGTCCTGCACACCACCACTACACCACTGGGGTTCAGCCCTAACTCTGATATTTTTTTAAAGTATGGAAATGTAAAGAAAAATACATATTTAACATATATGTATTTATACATATACAATAATACATTATTCAAACACATATTTAACATATAAAGATAAATAAATACATCAAAAAGAAAAATTTATTGAAAACTGCCTCTATGATCTTCCATGAATGCAAATCTTTACAAAGGCTGAAAACTTAGTTTGTTCCTCTCATTGAAAGGCTGGTAACTTTAAACTGCTGACCTTGTGGTTAACCCAATATACTATGTCATGAGGAATCTTTTTAATAGATTACAATATAAACAAAGCATTTATACATGCTGGAAAACAAAAAAAAACTTGTGTGACAAGCTTTATTGGAATATTAGCTGCACTATGCTATTTCTAAGGTACGGGTATATTTGGACATTGAATACATATATATATTTATACCTCCATTTGTTCTTCTCAATGTTAAAAAAATTAGTGGTGAAGAGTTATATTCGAAAGTGAATACAAATTTTCAAAAGTGGAAATTCCAGGAAAATTGACAAACAAAAAAAATTATAATTACGAGCAGCTGGCAGGTTTTCACAGCTGACATCCAGTTGATAGCCAGGGTTCTTGCCAGGTGGGACAGCAAAGATTAATTCCAGCCCATGTACCTCAAATGCAAAAACTATAAGTTTGCCAGTGAAGTCTTGTAGACTGTTATGATGTTAAACAGGTTTTTAGAGTAGCTTCCAGGCTAAAACAAACTAGTAAAAAAAGCTCGTCAATTAACTTGTGAATAAAGACAACCTCACTGTGCATAAAGTCATCAACCATAATGGACCCAATAAGTTGTAGCTGACAGCAAATTCAAACTCCATGTATTCACAACTCAATTTTCTTTAACCCATATCTCCCAAATGACGATGGTGCCTCGGATATCACCAGGTGATTTTATCTGAGTGACATCAGCTGTGTGATTTTTCCTTAACCATCCTTTAACTGTAGAAGCAGGATCCCATTCTTTTAGAGGTAGGTCAATTAAGCAGTAGTCATTGCATTTGATATTAGAAACAGGCAACTTCTCATCTCTGAGTATGTTAATCTTTATAAAGAAAAAACAAAACTTTTCTGCTTCTGCTGAACTTACAGCAAATGTTCTGACAATAATTTTGGATCTTCGAACCCTTTCAGGAATTGCATAATTCACTCATAATATCTCATGAGAATTTGGGCCATAACACAAAGTTGAAATGAATGTCCTCGTGCTACCCACTGATTATTTGGCACTTTTTCTCTTTATGTTATGTATTTGCTTACTGAAGTAAGAAACACAAGGAAATAAATATACAGTATTTCATGAAAAATATGAGTTTTATAAAATGAATAAGTAAATATTACAAACATAGGTCTAACTTTTTATACCTAAAAGCTCTGTTAGTCTGGGTAGATGACGGAAACAAATTCATAAACACGCATATGGATATAAGGGAAAGTTTTATATACAAGAGGAATGGAACATTGGGAAAGCATCCCAACCCAGTCCAGTCCAAAGTCATAGGTCCAATATTAGCCTATATGTCCTATATAAAGTCTATAAAGTCTCCTTCCAACTCACAAAGCACGTGCAGTAGAGGCATCCCGGTGCTGGCCGGGATCTCCCCATGGCTCCTCATTTCCAGGGTTAAGGGTCCATCAGCAGTATCCATTGGTGGTGGGAGCATCTCAGTGTTGGCAGGGGTCTCTCTGTGGCTTCTCTGGCCCCAGAGGTCTAGTTCCATCAGGGCAGGCTCATGTGGCTTCTCCTCTAGCTCCTCCATTCTCCAGGAATCAGGATTGATCAGCATGTTGTCATCTTGTCTTGTCAGTAGTTCATCTCTTAGAGGCTGAGAGTCAAGTTTCTCTTCTTCAATTGGGAAATATCGTGAGACTTTCCAGAAGTCTCAGGAGAAAGACATGTCCATAAAGAGGCCTCATTGGCTACTCATTGGCTATGTCCAGATTAACAGGCTAGACTCCACCCCTACATCCCAATCATGAAATTGACATCATGAATACATGACCGCCACAAAGCAAATCTTGGGTATAGTGGTTATACCTTAGCTGTCAATCACAGGTTCTAAGTTCAAAACCACCAGTTGCTCCTGGGTTTTGTACTCCCATAAATAGTTACAGTCTCAGGAGCAGTCCTATAGGGTCACTTTGTCCTAGGAGTCGGCCTTGATTCAAAGGTAGTGGGAATGGTTTGGAAGAACAATACTACTGGCACTTTGAATAAGCTGTTGTACAGATGAACATTAAAAAGAAGGGAGAAATGTAAATTTGTGATTTATAAGGGAACACCATGATTACAAGAGCCATTTTAACAACCAAGTCCCACTATTAATTCTGTCTTCGCAACTCCATGTAAAACAGGAAGAAACCCTGTTGCTCCGTTCCAACCCATGCACCTGATGGCTGCTATGCTAAAGTCCATTCTTGTAGCTACTATGCCAGTCTATCTTGTTGGAGATCTTCCTCTTTTGACTAACCCTCTATGTCACCAAGCTTGATGGTCTTCTCCATGAACTAACCCTTCCTCATAACATGTCCAAAGTACATAAGTCCTATCTTCTGTGGAGCATTCTGCCCATATTTCTTCCAATATCAATTTGTTTGTTCTGTTGGCATATTCTATGTTCACGATTCATTGTGAAGTTCTCACATGCCTTAAAGTGATCAGTTCACCTCACTCTTCAAAATGACACCTTTGTTTCTTATTACTTTATTGCAGCAGATTTGCCTAATAAAATGTGAGGCTGGGCAAAACATATGGCAACAAACCCCATGGAAACCTTTGACAGAATTGTTTAAGTATGAACCTACTATTTCTTGACATCATCTCCATTGAGTCTGTTTACTTCAGATGACAGTGCTTCCATCTCTCTAATCCTTCCCTGAAGAATTCTGTACTCTTCGATTTATACCAGCCAAACAACAGTTTTAGCATTGTCAAGGGGCTCAGATAGTGTTCCTTTTAAAAGTTCTTTGAGTTTGAGGAACAAAAGAACGTCTGAAGGGGCAGGATCAAGGCTGTAGGCTTCACTGAGCAAAGTTTCTCAGCAAGATTCTCGTAGGACAGCGCTTGCTACTTGGAAGAATGAGCAGATGCATTCAGATGGGGTGGGAGCGGGGGGGCGGGGGGAGGGGGCGGGGCGGGGAGGATTCCCTGGTGCAATTGCCTGGCCCTTTTCTCACCATTGCATTTTCAATTTTCTTAAAACTTCTTCAGAATAAGTCCCTATGATTATCCTGTGTCCGTAGAGAAGGTCTATCAGGACTTACTCCTTTGGGATCCTCCAACCATAATAGCCATATTCTTCTGAGCTGATATCTCCTTGTTTGTATTCCATCGATCCAAAAGAATGTAACAGAAGCACATTTTTTTAATTGGATCTTTCATTAGAAGTTACCCTAATGAGACTTAGATAAGTGTATCACTCAAAGACTTTGTTTACAACAATCCATTCATAGTGGGGTCATGCTTTAAAATGTTTTTATTTGGAATAAGCCTATGTATGTCTCACTGGAACCCTAGGAGCAATACTTCTGGACTTTCTTTCACATGTTGAATTTCTTAATGGCTAATTCCATAAGGAGGCCGTGGCACTGCATTGTTGGGCCACGATCTCATCGTCAGCAGTTTACAATGACTAGCAGCCGTGTCGGTGAAGGACTGGGCTTTCAACTCCAATAAGCAGTTACCACCTTCCAGGAAACGCATGGGGCGGGGGTCTGGGGGGAGGTGGGGTGGTGGTGTCACCCTGAGTCATCATGGACTTGATGGAAGTGAGTTTGGTTTCTTGGAGCTCCGTACATATTTATTGTGGGCTCCAGTAAAATCCATGACAACTTTCATCTTCCAGGTCTTTTTCGAGGTGTTGGGACAGTAGGGAGGGCTTTTGTCAGCTGTGCTATATGCTGGGTCATAATCCCTTTGAAGGGTAGCGTCTTGCATCATTATCAGTAAGTCCTTCAAGCCTTCTTTAAGGTTGCCAAAGAAGGATGAGTTATCTGGGCAGTGCTGATGGTTAATGAGTCATCCGAGGAGCTCTGGAGATATGGTGGGTTATGTGTTGTCTGTTCACCACAAAGTTTGTAGCCTGAAATCACCCATTGCAGAAAGGGTGAAAGACGAGGCTTCTGCTCCCATAAAATATCATAGCTTTAGACACCCCCCAGGGGCAGTAGTCCTCCTTCCTCCTGCTAGGTGGCTCTGAGCAGCATCCACTCAATGGCCTGAGTTTAGTTTGAATAATGAATCTTCATCCAATTTTAATGGCGCACTCGCCTTCTTGTAATCCAGTTTCTTGAGATTTTATAGATTTAAGATTTTTTTTGTTCTGTTCTCTCCCCACCGTGAAATTTAGCCCCAAAGCTTGATCATAAAATTAAAGTCAGTAGGTAAACAATTATTTTTGTTGTGTCTTAGAAGCTAAATATAAAAAGTGAATTTAGAATTGAGCTGCTACATGAGACAGTTCGCCGAAAAGAATAATGAACTGAAATGAAAGCACAATCTGGAAGAATAACTTCAAAACAACGCAGGCAGGAGCAGAACCCAGCAGCTGCCATCGCTGCCTCCCTCCAAGCCCAGCGCTCACATCGCCTCCGCGGCTCCCGGTGCCCAGGCCCACTCCTCAGCCGCGGATGGGTCAAGGGTCACGGGCTCCGGATTCTCACACGGTAACGTGAAGAAAATCAATTTCAATCCTCCAAGGATGATACGCTGGAACTGAAGGTCACTAAACACTATCAGTTCTCAGAGACTCTTGAAACTGGAGAAGAGAGCTCCCAAAATTATCACACCTCCAAACTCAGCCCTTTGTTTGAATGCACATACTATATTTTATATAGGTGGGGATATTTAGCTATATAGATGGGAATAGAAGGAGGGGTATATGCAAATAAAGATAGTTATTGAAACTAATGGCTCTAAAATGGCTGTTAGTGCAACAACTCAGGAGTTTTCATCAGAAAGGACAAAACTCTGATCCTTATAAGTAGAAGTAATTTGTATCTTCTTGGTAACAGTATCCATTTGTTTCCCCAGTGGTCACGGACACTCTAGTTTTGATTAATGTCTGGGCAGGATGTGTATTTTAGAAATATTTAGAATGAACAGTAAAATGATAGTAAAGCACAAAGAAAAAAAGTTCTGCATTTGTGTCTCACAATGCCAGCTCTCCCTTCACTTGCTATTTCAACAATGTTTGCGAAACTCAGAGTAAAATTCAACCTACAGAGAGTAAAGGATTGTTATGAGCTGGCAATAAGAGGACTGACTATACATATGATTTTTACACACGAAGATTTTTAATATCTGAAGCAATTACTCTAGAGAAAAATTGTTTGTTTTGTTTTGTTTTGACTGAGGAGGAGGTAAATTGCAAAAACTCAAGAGAAAGGACATTCATGTTATGGTAGAAACTGAGGAGAAAGTAAGTTTAGATTAGACAATGGGAAGCCTGGGGATGCCCTAAAGTTGCAGGAAAGCTTCTGAAGGAGTGAGTAGCTACAGAAAGTGAGGTAGGTGAGCATAAAAGAAGTCCAATTTCACAAACGCTATGTAGAAACTCTGCAAACAATGTCATATGCCTAAACCACACAATGCCTGAGCATCATGGCATTATATTTAATCTCATATAGAGTAAATATAATCAGAAGGCACGTTGAAGTTTTCAAGTTGCTAGTCTTTCAAAGTTGACTAATACAAATTAGCAAATCACTATCTCTGAAATCATTTATTTTTATTTTTTTGGATTGGCAAAGTGGCTTTAATTTTTTCCAAAGAGGTTTATTGGCAAGCAATTTATATATTCTCTAATTTGATAGATCAATCATATCAAGGAAAATTGTACACCCCCACATCAATCTGACAGCATCATCCCAATTGTAAAATAGTCTTTAAATGAGTGATGAAATCACTATCTGTTCTAGTGCTCCCCCACTCTTATCTTCTATATTTACTCCTGAAATCCCCCTGTCCTCCCCATCATTCTTTTGTTTTTGTTTTTTGGCATCACTGCCCTCTGGTGGGAGTAGGAGCCCCAGTCTTTGCTCCTGGCGAGCTGCTGCCGGATTTGAACAGCCCACCCAGTATGGCCGCAGTTCTGCACTCAACCACTACACCACGGGGGCTCAGCCTCCTCCCTGTCAGTCAACCCCCACCCCTGAATTCCTTATTTTCCCTTGAAACAGATAATAACA
Source organism: Nesogale talazaci (assembly GCA_004026705.1). Lineage (NCBI taxonomy): Eukaryota > Metazoa > Chordata > Mammalia > Afrosoricida > Tenrecidae > Nesogale > Nesogale talazaci. The sequence goes on along the minus strand of PVJH01001676.1, from coordinate 165,518 downwards.
TTATGCACCCACTCTGGGAGACCCAACAGAAAACAATAAAAAACAAAATCAAGCGAAGGTGGTAAGGTTAAAAACATAATAGCATACAGACAAAAATACAAATAATGCATAAGAAGGAAAGGACCTAACAATATTTAAAAATCCAGGGAAAAAATTTCTGTCATGGAACCAGTAAGAGATACATGTACTCAGAACACACTAAGGTTATGCTCTATAGTGGAACATAGTGTTGTCAACTGGCCAAGTATTGAGTTTGTTCCAGCATAATCAAGATTGTAATGGTTTATCCCTGAGAGTAAGACTGCTCAAGACTCTTGCCTGTGTCTAGAGAGGACCTGCCAGTGGTGCAGCCTGAATAGATACGCTGCAAATAGGTTTGGGACTCCCAGCCAGAACCCTACACATGTTCATACCTTTTTGCTCTCATGCTTCTCTCCTCCCCATGTTCATGTTTTGTAATTGCCATCTTTGAATCACCCAAGCTGGTGTTCTTCCTTCCATGGACACTTAATTGATTTCTCACTTAGATGGCTTGCTTAAACATGAGTCTTTAAGATCTTAGATATTATTCTGTTGATAGCCGGGCACCATCTGTTTTCTTTACTACACTTTGCTTTAGCACCCTTATCTTCAGTGATAATTTCCTGAAGGTGAGTATCAAGTCGTTCCAGTCAAAATCATTTATTAAGTGTTCATTTGTTCACAGATAGATGTCTTACAAGGTGCAATGAAGCTTGTATCCATTTCTTATATACTATAAGCGCCATTTTGATGTACTATAGAAAATAGGGAAATGTTCTTATAAGACTTATAGCTTGTGGGTGTGGGAGGTCTGATAGGCATTGATTAAGATTAATGTAACAGAGAGAAAATATTGAAACCCAAATGGAGGTTGAGCGTGATGGTGGGATGGGAGAAGGTATAGGGAAATAGAGAAAAGAACTGGGAAGTAAGGGGCATTTATAGAGGTTAAATACAGGCATATACATAGGTGCATATATTCATATGATGATGGGGAAGTAGATCAATATGCATATACTTATAGTCTTAGAATAACAACAGCAGATGGGCATTGGACATCAATCAGGTACTTCCTCAGTGCAAGAACATTTTGTTCTATTAGATTGGCATTCCATAAGCACACCTCCCTGACACAATCACAGAAAACAAATGTGATGAAGAAAGCTGATGGTGCCTGACTATCAAAACATGTAGAGTCTGGGGTCTTAAAGGCTTGAAAGTAAACAAGAGGCCATCCAGCTCAGAAGCAACAAAACCCACATGGAAGAAGCACAACAGCTTATGGGACCAAGAGATGCCAAAGAGATCAATTATTAGGTTTCAAAAACTAATAATCATAACATTATATGCTCACTTTCCTGATATGATCACTGATGACAAATATGTACATAAGCAAATGTGGTGAAGAAAGCTGATGCCAGGCTATCAAAAGATGTGCATCTGGGGTCTTAAAGACTTGAAGGTAGATAAGTGGTCATCTAACTAAGAAGCAAGCCCACATGGAAGAAGCACAACAGCCTGTGTGACCACGAGGTGTCAAAGGGATCCAGTATCAAGCATCAAGGACCTAAAAAATTATATCATTATAAATGAGGGGCAGTTGATATTGGGGACTCAAAGCCCATCAATAAGTGAAGCGACATCCTCTTACAGAGGGCTTGCAGTGAGGAGATGAGCCAGTCTAGATACAGTGTAGTAGCAATGAAACATGCAACTTTCCTCTGGTTCTCAAATACGTCCTCCCACCGACTATCATTATCCCAATTCTGCCAGATAGATTCGGCTAGACCAGGGGAAGTATGCTTAGTACGAACGATGTACTGAATATTATAAGAGCTATAAGAGCCCCCAATAAAATCTATATTTTAAAAAGCCTTATAGATTGATTAAATTTACTGTCTGGTCAACTCCATCTTAATGTGAAAGGTTCAGCACTCTATTCAAGAAAAAGTATATATTGTGTTGTTTTTCCTATATTCTCTGCTACTATACTGACACTACAAATCTTTATTGGAGTAGACTGCCTCTTATTTCCCCCTGGAAGTGCCTGGTGGATTCAAACCATTCATCTTGCAATTAGCAGCCCTTGCTAATCCAGAGTATGAATAGGGGTGCTTCTACAGTTAATGTGATTTGGGGTTCATTTTAGTAGTTTTCAACTCATAACGACCCTATGTACTACAGAGTGAAACAATGCCCGGTCCTGCACCAATTTCACAATTGTTTTTGTGTTTGAGCCCATTATTGTAGTCATTGACCAGTCCATCTGGATAACAACCTCCTATTTTGCTTCCTCTCTACCTTATAAGGATGATGTTCTTCTCCAGGGACTGGTCTCTTCTGACAGCATGACAAAGTACATGAGACTAAGTCTTTTCATCCTTGCCTTTAAGAATTCTGACTGAATACCTTTCAAGAAAAATTTGTTTGTTGCTTTGGCAGCCCATTGTTCTTTCAATATTCTTCTCTAGCACCACAATCCAAACTTGTGAATTCTTCATGAGTCTTCCGTATTTAAATGTAACTTTCTCATGTATATGAGGGGATTGAAACTACTATGGCTCAGGTCAGGTATACCTTAGTTCTCAAAGTAACCTCCTCACTTTCCAACACTTTAAAGAGGTCTTGTGCAGTGTATTTACCTGGTAACTACTGCTTGCAATAAAATTGATCATTGATGCAAGAAAGATGAAATCCATGACAGCTTTAATCTTTTCTCCTTTTACGATGTTACTTAATGATCCAGTGGTGAAGAGTTTGGTTTTCTTTGCATCAAGTAGTAATCCATACTGAAAGTGCAATTCTTGAACTTCATTAGCAAGTGCTTCAAGTTTTCTCCCACTCAGGAGGCAAGACTGAGCCATCTGCATATTGCAGGTTGTTAATAAGCTTCCTTCTCATTCTGATGCTAACTTTTTCTTCATACAGGCCAATTTCTCTGGTTATTTGCACAGTATACAAATTGGACAAATATGGTGAGAGGTTACAGCCCTGTTGCACACCTTTCCTGAATGTATATCATATCTGTGAGCCCAAATGCCTCTCAATCCAAGTACAAGTTCAGCATGAGCATGATAAAGAGTTCTGAAATTCCCATTATTCTCAAGACTATCAACAATTTGTTATTATCCACACCGTAGAATGTTTTGACATATTCATGAAAACCCAAGTAAACATCTTTCTGGTAGCCTCCACTTTGTGTCAAGATCCATTTGACATCAGCAATGATATCCTTTGCTTCACTTCCTCTTCTGAATCCAGCCTGACCCTCTGATACATCCCTGAAAATAATATACTGCTGCAACCGTTGCTGGATGACCTCCAGCAAAATTTTTCTTGCATGTGATATTGATGCTATTGTTGGGTCACCTTTTGGAGAATAGGTGCAGATACAGCATTCTTCCAGTGAGTAGATGTCTTTCCAAAAAATGTTAAATAAATGAGGGAATGTTTTCAGTACTCCATTAGCTTGTTGAAACATTTCATTTGGTATCCCATCAATTCCTGTGGCCATTTTTTTGCTAACATTTCCAGTCCAACTTAAACTTCTTGCTGTACCTGTGATTCTTGTTCACATGCTATTTCCTGAAATAGTAGAATGTTGACCACTCTTTTGGGTACAGTGACTCTATATTCATTCCATTTTCTTTGATGCTTTCTGCATGATTCAGTATTTACCCATAGAATACTCTAAGCTTGAAACTTGAGATATGAATTTTTTTTCTTTAGTTCCTTCAATTTAATATATGCTGAACATATTCTTCCTTTTTGACTTTTTATTTCTAGGTTTTTGAACATTTCATTATAGTATGTCTTCTTGCATGAGCTAGCTTGAAAAAAATTTGTTAAGCTCTTTGACTTGATCATTTCTTGCAGATGCCTTAGTTACTCTAAGAGCAAGTTTCTGAGACACTTCTGACATGCACTTTGACCTTTTCTTGCTTCCTGTCTTTGGATGACCCTTTGCTTTCTTCATGTAGGATGTTCTTGATGTCATATCATAGCTCCTCAGGACTGTTGCCATTAATGCAAATGTGTCAAATCTGCTCTTGAGATTTTCTCAAAATTCAGGTGGGACATTCTCAAGGTGGTATTTTTGACTCTTGTGAACTTGCTTTAATTTTCTTCAACTTCAACCTGAAATTATTTATGAAAAATTGGTGGTCTGTTTCACCATCAGATCCTGGCTTGGTTTTATTTGCTGCTGTGATCTCTTACCACAGATGTTACAGCAGGTGTTGGCAGGTTGATCCTTCCTATTTCCTTTGGGAGAAGTTCATCTGTATAGACATCTTTTGTATTGTATACAAAAAGGTATTTGCAATGAGCTTCTGCGCTTGCAAGGTTCTGTCATGCAATTGCTAGTTTCTTTTCTATTGCCAAGGTCATGCTTTGCAGCTCCTCTTCCTTCTTCTTTGTTTCCATCTTTTTGCGTTCTAATCACCAATAATTATCGTTGTATCTTGATTGCATACTTGATGACATTCAGATTGAGTGCATTAGTAGAATTCAACTCCTATACTGCTGCTTTGATGGTGCATAAATTTGAATAATAGTTGTAGTCACTGGATTTTCTTCAATCGTGATAGATAGTATTGTTTCAGGCCACATTGTACTTATGAGTGATCTTAAAGGCTTAACGATAAACAAGCAGCCATCTAGTTCAGAAGCAACAAAGCCCACATAGAAGAAGCACACCAGTCAGGGGGGATCCATGAGGTGTCAAAGAGATCAGGTATCAGGCATCAAGGAACTAAAAATTATATCATTATAAATGAGGGATAGTGTAGATTGGGGACCCAAGGTCCATCTGCAGGGGAAGTGACATCCTCTTACATAAGGGTCATGGGGAGGAGGTGAGCCAGTCAGGTCACAATGCAGCAATGATGAAATAGGCATCTTTCATCTAGTTCTAAAATGTTTTCTCCCTCCCACAATCGTGATCTGAATTCTACCTTACAAATCCTTTTGGGCCAGAGGATATACACTGGTACAGGTAGGAACCAGAAACATGGCGCATACAGGAAAGATGATCTTTTTAGGACCATTGGGGAGAGTGGAGAATGGAAGCAGGGTGGAGTAGAACCAGGGAACTTATTATAAGGAACTACATATAACCTCTTCCCCGGAGTGCATATAATAGGGAAGTGTGTGAAGGGAGACTATCAGACAGCATTCAACAAGGCAAAATTATACTAGTTTATAAAGTATCAAGGACCCATGAGGAAGGGGGGAGTGGGTAGGGGTGGAAAAAGGAGGAGCCATTACTTTGCATACAATGAATGTATGGATGGATTGTGCTGAGTTGTATATGCCCCCAATAAAGTGATTTAAAGCAAACAAAAAAAGGTAGATCTCGAAATGTCTTTCTTGACAATGAATGCCACTCCAATCCTCTTGAATGTGTCATTTTCAACAGAGTAAACCATATAGCCAATACCAGTTCATTTCAGTTCACTAATGGCTAAGCCATCAATCTTTATGGCTTCCATTTTATTTTTGACAACTTCAAGTTTTCCTAGTATAAGGTATAATAGGAAGCATAAATCCATGTACAAATATGACAATGAAACAACCATTAGACTTAAAGTGTTAAGAATATTCTGCCTTTCTTTACGTGGCTGGTGTGTGTCTATTGGAGGTTTGATATCAATCATTTTATGGTTTCTACTATGAGATTTTATCACTAACTGAAAGAAAACAAGACAGAAATCCCCGAACAGGAGAGTAATTTGCTCATGCCTCTTGTTCTTAAACATTCCAAAATAAGGATTCTTAACATCCTTGCTTTGTTAAGATATTATGACATTTTTAAGGCATATCTTTCTCCTGTTGAGAAATTTATTTTAATTGGTTTTGCTGTAATCATAGAACTAGTGGGAGCCTGTCTGTTTCCTCCAATGATGGGCAGTGACCCATGAAGGAACAAAGAATAGAAGCCCACTAACATGTTGTACAACAGGATTTCTGGCTGAAACTAGTTCCACAAAATGGCACAAAAGCTGAGGGAGTTACACATGTCAGAAAGGCAGAAAAGAGCCCTAGAACAGAAAAGAAGTTGGGGATAGAAGAGCCGGTAGCTGCGGATGGGCATTAGACCTCGACTCAAGTACTTCTTCAATGCAAGACCATATTGTTCTATTAAATTGGCATTCCATGATGCTCACCTTCCCAGTACAATCACTGAAGACAAATGTGTGCATAAGTAAATGTGGTGAAGAAAGTTGATGATGGCCAGCTATTAAAAGATGTAGCATATGGGATCTTAAAGGTTTCAAAGTAAACAAGTGGCCATCTAGCTCATAAGCAACAAAGCCCACATGAAAGAAGCACACCAGCATGTGTGACCATGAGGTGTTGAAAGGATCAGTTATCAAGCATCAAAGAAATAAAAATTATATCATTATAAATGATGGAGAGTACAGATTGGGGACTCAAAACCCATCAGTAGGTGAAGCAACATCTCCTTACAGAGGGGTTGCAGGGAAGAGACAAGCCAGTTAAGGTACAGTGTAGCAATAATGAAATATGTAACTTTCATCTAGTTCTTAAAATGCTGCCTCACATCTACTACCATGATCCCAATTCTATCTTACAAATCCAGCCAGACCAGGGGTTGTACACTGGGAACATGGGGAATTCAAGACAGAGGAACTCTCCAGGACCAGTGGTGAGAGTGGTGATACCAGAAGGGTGGAGGGAAGGTGGAATAGAAAGGGGGAACAAGTTAAAGGAATCTACACATAGTCTCCTCCCTGGGCTACGGACAACCGGGAAGTGGGTGAAGGGACCCATCAGAAAGTGTATGATATGGCAAAATAATGATAATTTGTAAATTATTAAGGGTCTATGAGGAAGGGGAGTGGGGAGGGAGGGGAAATATGGGGAGCTGATATCAAGGTCCTCAGTAGAAGGAGGATGTTTCGAGAACTATGATGGCAACAAATGTACAAATGTGGTTTGCATACAATTGATGTATGTATTTATCGTGATGAGTTGTATGAGCCCCCAATAGGATGATTTTTAAAAGTCAAAAAGAAGAAGAGTCTGTAACCACAGAAGAAATGCCAGAGAGAGGAAACAAACAAATGAAAACAAAAAAAAGTACAAAATCTCAAGCTAAGACAGATTGTGGGACTGTAGAGTATCAGGGTTTGCTAGATCTTCTACTTTCCCAGAACTTGTCAGGTCTGCCCTCTTAGATTAAAACAAAACAAATAAAATAGTCAAACCCATTAGCCACTTGGTGGGAGAAAGATTAGACTATCTATTGCTAGCAATAAAGACTCAAAAACCCCATGGGGCCAGTTCTATTCTGCCCTATTGGGTCACAATGAATCAGAATCAACTTGATGGGAATGAGCAAGTTTTAATATATCTTATGAAATAATAAGTGCAGCTGATGGATATTATTTATTGAGTGCCAGATACTACCCTTGATGTGAAAGTATTTATTGTTCCCATCTTCTACAGTGTGTGACTCAGCCCAAATTGAGCTCTAGTAATTAGTCCTGATTTGTAATTTGGAAAACTTCTTTCTCTTGGTAAGATTTCTGATTGATTCAAGATTTGACCTGAGGTGAATTTCCTGCCAATGAGAACAAAGAGAGAATTTTTGTGGACTTCTTTAAAAGTCCTAGTTCACTCTTCCATGAGACTTTTGAGGAGTGATCATTTTAGAGATAAATTCTTGAGAATGCATAGTCTGTAAGTTGGGAACTAGGGTTCGAATCTGGAGCTGTTTATTACAGAGAGATTTTGTAAGCAAGAAGGAACTCCAGTGGTGCTGTACTGATGGAAAACATTGAAGACATGTGCTCCCATAAAAATTAATATTCTCAGAAACCCTAAAGAACAGGTCTAGTCTGTTGGGTAGGATTACTATGAATTGGAATTTACATTTTCGGCAGTAGGCTTCATTTTTGGTTTTGGTCATGAGCAGCAGGCTTAGAGTTACAGCAGGAGAGTGGAGATCAGAATGGTATAGCTATGAGCCAAGGAATAAGAATAGTTTCTTTGATGATTTAGTGGGCTGCTAAAATCAAGGTCAGCAGTTCGAAACAACCAGCTGTTCTGTTGGAGAAAGTCAAGGCTTTCTCCTTCTATTTAATCTTTCTTTAGGCCCATTTTACATTTGTTCTCATTTTTAATATCTTCTGCTTTCTTTCCTATTGAATTTTTTCTCTGTTTTTTGGTGTTAGCATTTTGTTGTGGTTGCTGTTTACTAATTTTTCTGTATCTGAAATCCAGGATAGGCAATTCTGTTGACACGGTAACTAGATTAATGGTTCCTTGAGGGTATGCCAGAGGCGGCTCGGGGAAAATGGGGAGATAATCACAATGAGTACAAGAATGAAGAACATGTTCTAAAATTGATTGTGGTGGTGATTGCATAACTCTTGATATAGATTAAACCATTGAGTTGTGTGACTTATGAATTATATGCCAATCAATTGGCTCTGGTTTTTCAATAGTTTTTCTTAAGAGTCCCCATATCAGAGGCAGTTCTACCCTATCTGACAGGATTTCTATGAGTCAGAATCAATTTGATGGCAGTGAGATGCCCGGCAGGGAGTTGCCCAGCTGTAAACTGACAGGTAGGCAGTCCGAACTTACAGAAATCTCTGTAGAAGAAGGACCTGGTGATTAAAGGTTAAAAGGAAACTTATTGTCCTTATTTTAACTCCTAAGAACTTCTAGGGACAAATTAGAATTGCTCCATAGAAGTTCAAAGGTTGCAAATTTTTACACAAGTACCTTGCTATATCTCTCTCATCCAGTGATTACTGACTTTGAAACTGACCTTTCCATTGGTAGTCTCATACTCTCACCATTATGCCACCAAGCCATTTGGAAAAGAATACAGTCTTGAAAACAGTATGAGGCCATTCTGTGCTGACACGTAGGGTGATCAGGAGTCAGAATTAACCCAGAAGCTAAAAAAAGGCAAATAAGGCATCCTCTTTTTGAGCCTTCAGAATGAATGGCGCTCACTGGAGTCCTTCATTTTAGCCCTGTAAGACCTCCCAAATGGAAGATAAAGCTTTTATGTTGTTTTAAGCCACTGAGTGTTTTAACAGCAATAGGAAACTAATACATCACATAAGCAAGGTCTATTATTTGACAGTATCAGAAGCATGATCAAATTTTCAAAGGAACATGAAGCAACTGTAGATTTTGAAATTTGCATTTGTCCGCAGTGAAACTATAAATCTTTCATCAAGAGGAATCAGAAAACCTACCTGTAACATGTTTAGGAAACACTGTATGCACATTAGTAATGCAGCCGGTATGCCATCTGAATACGTTTGTTAAGTATGGCTTATGGCCACCTTTTTATCTTCATTTCACTGCAAATATTATATGATGCTCTCAACAGTACCTCTCTATAGAGTTCAAAATAAATTATGTCACTGTCATGCAACATGCTTATTAGTTTGCTTCTGAGACTGGTTCAGTTTCCATTGTTTGAAAGTAGTAGTACGAAACCTTCTGGAGGAATTCTAGCATTTCACAACATAGCAACACAAGTTATCTGCCACATATAAGACTTCTCTTTTTTTTTACTGTGGAAATTATACTGCTCTTTCAAAAGAGAACCCTCCTGTTATTTTGGCTAAGCTTTGTGCAATGGATTTTTGAATTGTTTTCATGAAGCTGGTTACTAAGAGTGGTGTCTAGTGACCTTGAATTGATTTGGGTATTGAAAAGAACATAAATATCCTATGTGCTCTCTGCCCAAGGCACCCACTTCTCTATAGACTAGAGAAAGTCAAAAAAACTTGTACATATCACAGACATTGATTTTTACAGAATGACACAAATAGGAGAAAGATCTGTGTTTGGGTGGAATGTACCTTTTCCAAACATCCTCTACTCGATAGCCACAAGCCTGGTCCAGGCACATGTATTTACTTACAACGTAGGAATCAACATGTCATGTTGATTCTGATCTAAAGATTACCATTAACTAGTATGAGAGCTCCAGTTCTAAAGCTTTTGGTCTGCTGTGGGAGTTTTAATTTCAAATTCAGTCTTGACATAAATTCAGTCTCCATTAAGGACTTAACCAGCAATGTCACAACAGCTCTGCCCTCAGGCTGGGTGTATTTGAAAGTGGACTACAACTCCCCCTAATCAGCCCTGTGACGGGCAGTCTTGCTCTCAGGGGAGTTGTTTCAACTTACCCTTACTGGAAATTGGGGGATCAGTCCCTGAGGACCAGGGTTCTTAACACCATCATTAAACAACCAGGTGGTCAGAGACTTGCCCCACTTCAGTCGTCCCACAGATAGAGTGCTGAATTGATTTGTCACTATTCATGATTCGAGGATGGTGTATTTGATGTTTTGTTTTCTATCATCTGTTAATTAGCCTGAAGAACTCTTGTGGAAAAGTTTATTTTTTGCCCGATACAGCTAACTACAGTCTCAAATGCACCTGATGACAACCCCCTCCCCTCCTAGAAAAAGGTCAGCCTTTCTGATCTTCTAAAAATTTTCAACCCCAGAGACCCACAGGGGCAGGTGAGCCTTTTTCTATAGCAGGTTATCCTCAAACTTTTAAAACAGGTGGGCCAGTTCACTGTCTCTCAGACCGTTGTAGGGCCAGACTATTTTAAGAAAGACAAACTATGAACAAATACACTGCGGGCCTGGGATGAGTTGGCTGCTAAGCAGGACAGCAACAGCAGCAAAAACACCTGGCAGGCTGGATAAATGTCCTCATGTGGCCTGTGGACCATAGTTTGAGGATCCTTGTTCCATAGGGTCACTTTGAGTCACATATGTATATTCACCTCATCAACCAATGCTAACCTATGGATACCTATAGGGTGAGCTAGAACAGCTCCTATAGCTGTTTGAGGTTGAAAATTTTTAGGAGAGCAGAAAATGTCATCTTTCTCTAGAAATGGGGTGGGTTTGAAATGTTGACCTTGCGGTTAGCCATCTGGTTTGTAACCCACTAGGCAACCAGGATGGTAGTGTTATTTATCCACATGAGTATGTGTCCCTTAGATCCCACTATGACCCTGTGCTAATGTTCTTCCTAATACTGGTGCTTTATTTGTCTTGCTTAAAAATGATTAAAGGAGTCCCTTTAAAATATATTTGAAGTTGGTATCTTCTCTCTCTTAGAACAAACTTCAGTTGTCGACAGAACTTTTTTTGTTATAAAGTCTTATACTCAAAAATAAAAGTCATGAGGAATGCTATATTTTTTTACACTCCGTCTGTCATTTCATTAACCACCATGGACCTTGGGTATGCTATCATGAAGGGAATTCTCAAAACAACTCTTTGTAAGGGCAAGTAGTCGGAATATGGGATTTATTTTGACACAAATCTTATTGCCTTCCTAACTACCTGTGTGAATTTAGACAATCCAAGTTAGTCTTTCCTAATTCCGATACTGTGTTATAATTAAGTGTGGCTAACGGCATGCTATGAATTGAATTCTGCCCCCAAAATATGTGTTATAAATCCTAACCTCTTTACCTGTGATTGCAATCTGAAATGTGTCTTCTTTTTAATGTTAGTGAGGCTATTCTGGCAAAGTGTTATTTAACAAATCTCTACATATTAAGCTAGGAAGCAAACAAGCACAGATAGTGGGAAACATAGATGCTATGACACATCATGTCCCCCCAAATATGTACTGTAAATTCATCACTTCTCAATTGGTTGTATGATGGTGGCTTGTGTGTTTGTGTGATGTTGAAAGCTATGTCCTGGGTGTTTCAAATACCAATAGAGTTACCAAAGTTAGCTGGCTTCAGACTATGAACAAACTATGAAAAGAAATAGACTCTTCAATCAGAGGAATTAATCTCTGATAACCTTACAGTTAACAGCAGAACTCTGTCTGATACTGAAGGCCTAATGAATAGAAGGATAATATTGTCAGAGAGTGCCAGAAGATGAAAATATGAGGAAGAGCTTCCTTCTTAAAGCATAGTTGATCATAATGGCTTTGATGGGGGTAAATGCTTCAGGATCCTTGTTTTCTGGTGGGGCACAATTCCAAATAAGAAGAAACAACTGCAAAAAACTATTAATAAATGGAACTTGGAATGTAGTATGAATCTAGAAAAGTTGCAAGTTTTCAAAAATTAAATGGCACTCATAAAGATCAATATTCTAGACATGAGTGAACTGAAATAGCTGGTATTGATCCTATGGTTGACTGTGTTGAAAATGACACATCGGGCTGAGCCCCGGTGGCATAGTGGTTGTGCATGGGACTGTGGCCCACTGGGACAGAGGTTCAATTCCAGCAGTGGGGCTGGGCCTCCTACTCCCACCACCGGAGAGCAGTGATGCCCACAAAGAAAAAAAAAGAAAGAAAATGACACATTCAAGAGGCATACCATTCTTTTTCAAAAAGGACATTTTAAGATCTATCATGATGTACAATGATGTCTGTGATAGGATATCATCTGTCTGCATTCAAGGAAATCTACTGAATGTAATTATTATTTGGATTCATGTAATGACCATAAAAACTAGTAAAGATGTTGAAATTGAACAAACATACAATAGAAATATGTTGACAATTATTGCTGATTGGAATGTAAAAGTTATAAAAGATGAAAGAGCATTATTTGGAAAATATGATCATGATGATAGAAATATAGCTGGACTCCTCATGATAGAATCTGTGGCACTTCATGGAAAATATCTTCTTTTTTTTAAACAAACCAAAAGGCAATGATACACATAGACCTCTCCACATGGAATACACAGAACTCAAATCTACTTCAGATGTCAGAAGATACAGTGGAGAAGCTCATTATAAGCAGCCAAAATAAGACCACCAAATTGCTCTATGTATATTAAATTTGAGGAAAATTATAATAAGTATAACAGAGATAAAGACACAACATTGAATATATATCCCACCTGAATTTCAAGAACATTTCAAGAATAGATTTGCTGCATGGAACATTAATGACAGCAGACCCGATGAGCTGTGGGAAGGCGTCAAGAGCATCCCACATGAAGAAAGCCCAAAGGTCATTAAAAGACAGGAAGGCAAGAAAAGAGTCAAAAGAACTCCAGGAGAGTCTCTGCAATAGAATGTGATTTGGAGAGTAGCTAAGGCAAATGGAAGACATTATGAATTCAAAGGCTGGACAGAAAATTTCAAAGGGCAACTCACTCAAAAAGGAAGACCAAGTAAGCAATTATAATTATAAGAACTAAAGAGTGGTAAGACTGGAACATTGCTTGGTCAAAATGTTGAATGATGCAGAAAGTATCCAAAGAGTATGCCCAGAATACACAGAGCCACTGTACTGACCTGAAAAGAACTAGTCAACTTTCACCCTTTTCAAGAGGTAGCCTAGGATCAAGAATCAGCAGTGTTGAAAGCAGCTGTCTCAGATGTATGGAAAACATTAGCCAAAAACAAGACTCCAGGAGCTGATGAAACGCCTAATGAAAAGTTTCAACAAGCTGATGAAGCACTTGTCTATGCCAAGAAAATGTGAAGACAGTCACTCAGCCAACTGAGTGGAAGTGATCCATATTTATACCCATCCCAAAGAAAGGGGACCCAACAGAATGCTCAAATTATAGAAAAATGTCACTGATACCACATGTGCATTGGCAGTGAATTACTTAAGGCAGCACTTTTGTCAGAATTTCTGACGCCCACCAAATTACCTGCCTGGATCTGGTAAGAAGGTTGAGAAGACATTAATAGCATTCATTTGTGCACAATTGTAAAGAAGATTTCTGAGAATGCCATCCTGCAGTGTAGAAAATGAGCCCTCTGAGCAACAGGAAGGGGATCATACTACCGGCAAGAGCTAGGATTGGAGCTCATCCTCTGGACCTCAGATCCAGGAACAGGGTGATGTTCTACCCAATCCACAGGACATGGAAAGCTGGGTGCTTTTATGCATGAGAGTCTAGCTGTCAGGATGGCATGCTTCTATGAACTTCATTGGGGATGTTGGGTTTGCTTACCCTGGAAATGGAGCTAAGTGCTTTGGGGCTAAGGCTTACTAGAGTGGAGTGCTTTGGGGAACTTAATTCAGGGAATTTGCTGACTCACAGAATTTTGAGATGAATGCCCTGAAGATGAAGTTTATAGGAGAGTTATAAGTCCTTTGGGCATTTATTAGAAGACCTGGAAACTGTCCTGCTAAACAATTCAAAACTGAACATTTCTCACTGTCATTTTAACATATTAACTTCATTAATACATCCTTCAATCATGATTTTTATGTTAGTTCTGTGAAGCCAATATAGAGGCTATTATAACCCAGAGTGGTAAAAGAGAGATTAATAAAGTAAAGACATTAAGACAACTCCACATGCAAGTAAAATTTTGCTGAAAATCATTCTACAATGATTTCAACAGTGACTTGATGGGAGCTGCCAGAATTTCTGGCTGAATTCAGAAGAGGGCATGGAGCAAGGGATATCATTACTGATGTCAGATGAATCTTGGCTGAAAGCAGAGAATGCCAAAACGCTGTTTACTTCACTAAGCATGCTTTATTGACTATGCAGACACATTCAAATTTGTGGATCACAACAAACAGTAGATAACCTTGTAGGGACTATATATGGATTAAGAGGTAGTTGTGGGAACAAAGCAAGGAATAATTTAATGGTTTAAAATAAAGAAAGATGTGCATCAGAGTGGTATCCTCTCATTCAATTTGGATGCTGAACAAATATTCAAAGAATCTGGTTTATATATTTATATAAACCATCTAGTGGCATCAAGGCTAAGGAAAGACTAATTTAAAAAACAGCAATATGTGAATGACACAACCTTATTGAAAGTGAGGAGAACTTGAAGCATTTTCTGATGAAGATCAGAAAGATCACAAGATCCTTCATTAGGGATTAAAAATCAATGTAAGGATAACCAAATTCCTTCCAACTGAACCAATAGGTATAATAGGGATAAATGGAAAGGAATGAATGAAGTTAATGTGACTTTCTGTCTTGCTTGGTCAGTAGTCATGAAAGCAGCAGTCAAGATACAAAACAATGCATCACATTTGGTGAATCTGTGTACAAGACCTTTTTAAAGTGTGGGAAAGCAAAGATATTACTTTGAGGACCAAGATGTATCTGATTCAATTCATAATATTTTATATGGTCTCTTAGGAGTGTGAAAATGGGATACTGAATAAAGAACACCAAAGAAGACTGGATGCATTTTCATTATTATGGTGGTGAAAGTCTTGAAAGTTCCATGGATTGCCAAAAAGAAACACCAATCTGTCTTTGAAGAAGTACAACTGGAAAGCACGTTCGAGGCTAGGAGGATGAAACTCTGTCTCCTATGCTTTTCACATATTGTAGGCGGGACCATGCGTGGTGCAGTAAAAGGGCAGCGAAGAAGAAGATGTCCTTTGACAAGCTGGATTAAAACAGTCGCTGCAATGCCAGACTCAAACATACAAACAATTTGGAGGTGGAGCCAGACAGGGTGGTCTTTTTTGCTGCCGAACATAGGCTTACTGGAGCAGAAATAGTCTCAACTTCACTAAACAACAAAAATATGCATGAATTGAATCACTCAAACGATCTTTTGTAAATCCTATCTTCTATCCCCGCTGGTAGCCATCAACTTTAGGTTTCCCTTGTAATCCTAATGAATTAATATTAGTGTCAGGCGTTCCCTAAACAAATCTTCCATAGACAAGGAAGCATACCAGTGTAGACTGGGCAAAGAGAAAAGCTATGCCACATGAGGACTAGCAAGGTGCCAAGGAACAGAAGCTGAAAGGAGAAAAAGAACTTCCCCCAGAGTAGACAGAGAAAAAGAACCTTCCTGTCAAGTCAGTACCTAGAAATCAGATTTCTAGCCTCCTAACCTGACGAAATGAATTTGGGTTGGCTTAAACAACCAGCAGCCGGTGATATAAAACATAGTAGGGCATGTCTCAGAGGAATGTTGTCAGAATGTAACACCCCCTTCATAGACTCTGATATATATTAATTATTCAGTAAATACTTGTGCTTTTTCTGTTCTTTACCCACATTTTTCTCATAATTTACTTGCAAAACAAAACATATCTTGGCTATCATGATATATTTAGTAGGATTTGGTCTTTGATAGCGATTGTAGAACTGGATTAAGATGAGTTTCTGTTAATTAAATTGAGTTCATGAGGCCCTCTCCATCACGCAATGCTGCCTTCCTCTCTTGATCTCATGTGAACCATAAGGTGAAAGATGTAGTAATTCATGTGGGGGCCACCACAGTGATGAAGTAGAGTACCTGTTAATTCTATACCTTCTTGAAAATATGTATAAGTCATGTGAACTTGAGCCATGAATTACCTGCATAGACTTAAAAGTTTGTATTTACAAGTATGGAAAATAATATAGTAGCTAGTGAAATGTCAAAAAAATCTGAAAGCATTCATTTTAATTTTGAATTCCTTAATTTCCATCTTATTTATCTAGTGTGCTTTAAGAGAAAGTCCAAAAATGCTTAACAGAAAGGAACGTTCTTGCAGTTTAGAGGGCAGACATTGAGAGATCAGGATGCTGTCTCTAACAATAAGACTTTCTCTCTCTCTCTCTCTCTTTCTCTTGTGCTTTGGAGAAAGGTTGTCTTTTTTGTGCTTCTGTTTGGGGGAGATTTTCATGTGATTTGGCATCTCTCTTCCATTGTGTCTGATTTTTTTATTTGTTTGCTGAATGTCCTTTAAACCTCAAAAAAAGATTGGCTCAAGATTCACCTAACACTTATTCTGCCTCATGAGCCTATAAATCCAGAAAAAATATGACTTTTTTTTATTCCTATAAAGAGTTAAGGAAACCTTACTGGAAATTCAAGTCAAAATGGAGGTAGTGGGGGCACTTCATATCTCGGAGAGGGATATTACATATCTGATGTGGTACCCAGAGAGAGTATTCTTATTTCCAGGTTCCTGATTGCACACCCTTGACCTAGTTTCTATGCAGCCCTTCATGACCAAGTTTATGTGCTAGAGAAATCTGGGACTTTAGATTCTGTTCTGTCAAGATAGACAACATTCTTCATAGCCTCACCAGAAAGACTCCAGGCGAAAACCCCATTCAATGAGCTGGGATTTAGCTCATAGTCACCTGTAGCTATTAGCCTTAAGACTGAAACCCACTCGTCTGAAAAGAAGCAGATGACTACTATCCCAAAGACATAGAACTTGTGGGCAACAACTTTGACTCAAATCTCTGACCTCAAGGGTGCCCAATGAATGGTGGCTTGAAACTACCATATATTTACTATTTTAATGTCCTCCATCCTGCATAGTGACATGTATTAATCTGGTAGGTGTGATCCTGCCATTGTGAAGGAATATTACTGGAAGATTTGCCCCATTACCAACCTCCAGTGTTTATGTACACAGTGTCCAGTCATTTGAGAGTTTATTCTGTACAAGTCCACAATTCATTATTGCACTTCATAGTTGGCCGGTTCTCATATAATTTCTTTTTCTCCAAAGTGTTTTAAATTCAACTCCACAGGCGAATCTCAATGCAGAGGTATCACACAATGGGCTGCTCACTGCATGGTTGGCAGCTGGAAACCATGAGGCTTTCTCCTTTTGTGGAAACTCTTAGGTTTGCGACTCCAGGAGCAGTGGTGCTCTGCCCTAGAGGACTGCTAAGAGTCAGTTTCAGCCTGGAAGAAGTGGAAGTGCTCCACTGAGGGTTGGTTGCTCATGTTAACTAGCATAGAGCCATAATGATGCTGGAACTATGGACACACGCCACAGATGTATGAATGGGCCATGGATGTATGAATGGCTTGGGGACTTGCACTTCAATTCATTCTAGTCCCAATCTAGGAACAATTATTTTTTATGACATGGCCTGTTTTCCCTTATGGACACTCACCCTCATGAAGAGATCACTGAAAATATGGGTGTTATATCAAAATGTGGCAAAAAATCCAGATGGTGGAATAGAAAGGGGGAACCAATTTCAGGGATCTACATATAACTTCCTCTCTGGGACATGGACAGCAGGGAAGTGAGTGAAAGGACACATTTGGACAGTGGACAATATGAAAAAGTAATAACAATCTGCAAATTATGAAGGGTTCATAGGGAAGGGGGAGGGAAGGAAAATATGGAGAGCTGGTAGTGGGGGCTTAAGTGGAGGGAGGATGTTTTGAGAGTGATGATGGCAACAAGTGTGCAAATGTGGCCTGCATACAATTGATGTGTGTATGGATCGTGAGGGGAGTTGTATGAGCCACAATAAAATGATTCATTAAAAAATGGGGGTAGGGGGAGAGAGAATCTTAAACCAAGGGCTCAAGTGGAAAATATTTGGAAATGAATATGGCAACCTGTGTACAAATATGCTTGACACAAATGATGTATTGAATGCTATAAGAACTGTAAGAACCCTCAATAAAATCATTGGAAAAAATCCAGACAGTGTCCAGTTCTCAAAAAGAGTCACATTTGGGGTCTTACAAGCTTGTTTTCAAACAAGCAGTCGTCCTAATGAGAAGAAACCTGTGAGACCCCAGGATGGTAAATAATACAACCAACAACCCACATCCAGAGGAAGGGAGAGTATCAGAGCTTAAACTGTGACCACCTGGTTTGCAGAAGGGTGTAGATGACAGGGGGAGCCCAAAATTCTGTGGCAGTGTCCACACGTAGAGGAAGCCTCTGGAGAGTCTTGTCTTATCATAGTGGAGGGACAAGAACAGGCCCGTGAGCAGATAGAGAGCATTTCAAAGTTGATTATGGGAGATGCACGTATATTAACCCGTACTATCTTCTCATAAGATCTCACCTTTGACTCACTTTAAAGCTGTCTCATTTTAAAGAACAAAAGTGAAGGAAATACATGTGGTTTAAACCCCAGATGGAGCCTCTTGGGGATGTGAATAGCCTTGCTATCACGCAGAAAGCATTAGGAAATGGATTGTTCTAGAAGCAATTACCTAGGTCAAAAGTTAGCATCCTATTTTTGATGCCTCTTCTGATCCAGTTAAATTTGTTCTAGGTTTTAATATTTGCCACTTTATTTTTATTGAGGAGTGTGTATGTTTTCCTTCATTATTGTCGCTAGTTTTTGTGTTTTTCAATTAAAAGAATGTTTTTCTCTAGATGACACCCAGAATAGGTAAATCTAAGCTTACAGTAACCGGATTAATCATTCTTTGGGTCACGGAGGAAGGTTTCAGGGTAAATGTGAAGCTAATAAAGAAGAGTAGAAGAAGGAAGAAAATATTGTAAATCTGATGTGATGATGATAGAACAATTCTTCTTGGTGTGACTGAACTCCGGATTTGTATGATATGTAAATTATATGCCTCTAAAACTGTTGAGGGAAAAAAAAGCACAACAGTCTCAGAAACCCACAGTAGCACTTTCTGCCCGTTCTGTCAGGTTTCCTACAAGTGGGCAGTGAGAGCGTCTGATGTGAATCTAACAAAGGGTTAGGTTCTCAGATGGAATTTCTTTTGGGGACCCAATTTATTTCATTATAATGTCCTATAAAGAACCATCCACTTATCAGCTCTAAGAAGTAAAATGCAATCCCCACTGCTGTTTAGTCAAAACTGGCTGGTAGTCACCCCAAAGGACAAAGGGGAATTGGGTCCTAGGGCTTCTGGGAACACACATCTTTACAGAAACACACAGCCTTGTCATTCTCCCACAAAACGATGGTGGCTTTGAACCAATGACTTTGTGTTTAGCAGTCCAGTGCTTAACCTACTAGGCCACCAGTGCTCCTTGAAGTGTAATTCCTTGGGGGTTATTGTAACTAGTAACTAAGTTTTGCCTTGGAGTTTTGTCCTGGCTCCTTCCTACTGATAATGTCCAAATACAATAGGTGCTTAAAGAAATGTTTAGGTACAAGTTATGCCCTGAAGGAAGCTAAAAGTAAAAAGAAACACCCTGACCATCAAAACACATGTAAAATGCCCTAGATGATAAAATGTCAACAGAGTGCCTTCCCTAAGAATAAGCTTTTGTTTTATAGTATAGTTTAATGATGGAGGTATAAGCAATTCTCGTGGGATCAATGAATTTAGTTAGCCCCATAAACGTGCAGATTGGAGCATCTTAGAATCAATGAGAATTTGTCTCTTAGGAGAATAGATCTCCTTTAAATAATTGAAGACAGCCTCTCTTTGAAGGGCGATTGCTGAACTGAAAGCAGTGAGAATTCCTTTATGGAGGTTTTCTCCATTGCCAGGCAAGGCTGATGATCAGAAGTATTTTGTGGGGCCCTAAAAGGAGAAGCAAAGGAGCCCTGATGGTACAATACTAGAGCCTTGAGTGTGCTGTTGCAATATGAAAGGTCAGTGGTTTGAACCCTCCAAATGCTTTGCAGGAGAAATATGTGGCAGAATGCTCCAGTGAAGATTATAGCCTTGTGAATCTTATAAGGTAGTTCTACTGTGCCCTATAGGGCGATTATGAGTCAGAATTGACCTGTCTGGAGGGAACGTAGCAGTAAATGAAAACGCTGAACTCCAATAGAGTGATTGGTTCTGAACACACACTGAGAACAGGAGAAACTGTTGAGAAAGGCTGTGTGTTGTATCCAGTCTAGGAAATAATCTTTGCCACAATATTCTGGACCCAAGCTCTTTGCAAAAACCTGCCACATTTTCAGAAATCTCCTCTGAATTACTGAGGAATATCTTGGTTGTTGTGAGTGTTAAAAACTGGTTTGTCTCTTAGCTCTCAGGAAGATGGGTCCAGCTTTGCTCTTTCCAGTCACTTGTTCTGCTCTTGAGATTCTGAAATGAAGCGCCCCTGGAAAATACCTAATAGCTTTTCTAGCCCCCTCAGGAGTACCAGAAATCCCAAAGATCTTTGGAAAACATGAGGAGTCAGAAATGTTCCAAAGTACTGTGCCCTCACTGATTTGTGATTGGAGCAATCGATGAAGTGAATTAATCACCAATCTGATGTATTGTCCACTGTTTAGAGGTTGTTCAAGGAATATAATGACTCTTAATAGGTCTTATGGTATAAGAAAGAAGAGAGACTGGAGCTGAGCCCCAGTGGCAGAGTGGTTGAGTGCAGGACTGTGGCCCACTGGATTGGCGGTTCAAATCCAACAGCAGCTCTCCAGGAGCAAGGCTGGGCCTCCTACTCCCACCATATGGCAGTGATGCCCCCCCCCCAAAAAAGAAGAGAGACAAGTAGGTATTTTTTATTAATCACAAAGCACAGAAATATAATACAATATTAATTGAATATTAAATAGAATGTCTTCTGTCTGGAATGTGGTAAAAAAGGTTGATCATTCAAGAGGTTCTACATGGCCTCATATTCAAAAGTGGAATTATCATGAAGCCAATAAAGCATTAGGGTTCTTCGGGTACCTGAAGCCCTTCCAAGGTCCTGCATCTAGCACACACTGAAGATTGGACAAACACTGTGCAGTGGGTTTGAAAGAGTGAAGAAGAACTGGTGCCAACCCAGTATTCTGTTGTTGCAGAATGCCGAAGGTGACATGAATTACCCCAACAAACACAGCTATCTCGAAAGAAACAAAACCAGAATGCTCCTGAGGAGTGAGAATGAGCAACTTCCTTTCACATAACCTGTCTTGTTGTCAGGAGGGAGTGCAGAGTAGCGGTCAGTGAAAAAGATCCTCAGTGAGGTGGATTGACAGTGTGGCTGCAACAATGGGTTCCAACACTGTGGGGCCGGTGCAGTTTTGAGAAGCATGTGCTTCATTTTGTTGTCTGTAGGAGAAAGCAGGATGACACCTAAGAACGACAAATGCTGGAAAAGATACTCGGAGGCCAGGTTTCATAAAAATGACGACCATGAAAACCCTATGGGGTGGTTCTACTTTCACACGAGGTCTACTTTCACAATGAGTTTGAATTGGTTCTATTGCACCCAGCACTGGCAATTTCTATTCCTTGTCTTCAAGAGTGCTCACAGAATAATTTACACAAGCTTCAGGCACTGAAAAATTTGCAAGTTCTGTAGAGGAACTAAGAACTTTCACATGGGTGCATATTTCTATGGCACCCACACTTTTCAATATACACCTGCGATACTTTTGAGAGCATCAACCTTCCTATCATCTACTGCAATTGTTTTTCTGAATTGATTTTCCTGATATACCTGGCATGCAGAGCTTAGGTGGGATTTTCTTCTCCATTACCCCATTTATAATCCTTTCCCTGGTTTACGACCACGCAAACACACAAATGAAATCCTTATAATTCGCATCCCTCTTAAATCGTAATGTGATTATTTCTCAAGGAGGATTCAAAATCATCAGAGCTCCAAAGACATTTTATAAAGTATTGTTTAAGGAAAGACACACATCTGATGTCTCTATCTTCTTTTATAAAATATTTCTCTAACTTATCTTTGTCATAGGACATTCAATGAAGCATGTTGTATCGCTGGACTGCTGGGCCCAAAACTGGCTAAGGACTTTTATGTAGAGCCTTTGTCTGCTCCATTCACTGACTCTTGATGAAGAAAAAGAAGACTCCTAGAGCCCCATGAAGGCAAATCAGAAAAAGATTATTTCAGTCATGTAGCAAACTCTGGATTCTTTATTTTTTTCTCCTTTATCTCTCCCTCTCTTCCATTTATTTATCTATCATCCATCTAGGAATAAAGCATCAGAAGAGAGATGATTTTCATAGGATGTAAATTAACACATTTATATGAATTAAATTGAAAAATGAAATCAGATTTTCTACAGAATGTCAGTCTGATCACTTTGATAAAATGGATTTACTTTCCATTTTAAATTATGTGGTGAATATTTTTCATAAATTATGTAAGGCAAGTTAGTAATTCAAAGATTCTGATAAGATGCATGAAAAGATAAAGTACTTTTTATCTCCAGAAGTATTATTTTGCAAAAATGTACTGAATTAAGCCATATTTCTATTTTCCTTAACTATTTCCAAGCATCATTTTTAATACATTGTCTCACTAGAAGAAGAATGGGGTGATCTTCATTTGATAAGTCTTGACTTATTTTTCAGAAATTAAGACATGGATTACTCAAGGATGTATAATTTAAAGCCAGAGGATTTTTTCTTTGAATAAAATTTAAGCATGAGCTAATCAAGTGGCAATTAAAATTACGTTTGGCAATAAATCACTATGTGACTTTTTGACATAAAATTTAAGAGTTCTAAGAACTGAATAGCATCACCAAAGCAAAAGTCCTTGTATTATCACCCTTATCTTTATTCAGATAAATTTTCATATGCTTTTATTTATAGACTAAAAAAATGAATTGATGTTTGAATATAATTTCTCTGTAATAAGTAATAGTTACTCAAAAATATATGAACTAATTGAAAATTAAAGTGCAAATTACTTAAATAAACATCCATCTCACTCAAATCTTTTGCCTCAAAAACTCTACCTAATTTTTTGATAAATATGCATTGACATTTATAACATGCAAATTATTTTGAACACTTACATGTAAAAACAACTGTAATGAAGGCTTAATCCAGAAAATTCTTATTAAACGCTTAGAACCTTGTGGTCATTAAAAAATTAATTATATCTTGATTTGCATACATATTTTAGCCTCAGGGAAATAGATAAGTTGAACAGGAACATAATTTGAAGTATAACAACACAATCCATTAGGCAAAGTCTTGCGGGGGAATCACAATGGAGCTTTAAATTCAAGAAATCAAGCGTTAATGGAAAATTCACAACTGAGAGAAAATGTTGATCATGCTTTAGAAAGGATAAGGTGAGAATCTATCTCACTGCTATGATACATGCCGCTAGATATGTTGCAGGTTTGTTAAAATGTCAGTAATTACATAGTTAGCAGCTATTTAAATATGTGTGACAAAGTTTAGATACCGATATAGGGTACCTACTTTAACAATTAGGAGTACCTGAGAAAAGAACTTTGTTTTAGGTAACCTAAACATCTCCTCTTCTGGAGGCACAGGGGTTAAGTCCTCAGTTGTTCCCTAAGAAATCACCAGTTAGAATACACCAGCCACTCCATGGATCAAAGAGTCAGCACTCTGCTTTCCTAAAGATTTGTAACCTTAGAGCCCAAAGAGGGCAGCTCCGTTGTAAAGTGACCAGATGTTAAACGGGACACCATTGACGGGGGATGGGAGTGGGATGGGGTGGGGGTGGAAGCGGGGGATTCTTGATTAAAAATTTGGTCCAAATGGAACAACAAAAACTTTCATAGAACACAAAAATAGTTTTGTATTACATTGATTTTCACTTTAAAACGCCGCCGGACGGTGTTAAATTGTTAAAAAGCGGGACGTCCAGTCACCGTATTAAGGTCACTGTAAGTTGGAATCCAATTCATGATTATGGGTTGGATTGCTTTGTTCTTGGAACGAGCACTTGCGGCACAGTGTCAAGCACTCAGCGCCTTGTGGAAAGGTCAGTGCTTTGAATCCACCACTGGGACAGATTCCGCTCTCCTGAAGAAAGGTGTAGCTGTTTCCATCAAAATGTATACTCCTCTGCGCCAGGATTTGAGTCAACTCAATTTCTCAGTGAAGGTACATGAATACTACTTAGAAAATTTGAAATTTCTAATGGTTTTCACAGCATGGTGATTTTATTAAAAATAAAACTAGAACTATTTTTTTTCTGAATTCATTAACTTAATATAGACTTGACATGACAAATTAAAGGAACCGGAATTTAGTAATGTGGCCTAAGAGTGCAATGTTTTCTTTAAAGTTCTAATTAGATGGAAAAGATAGAAAGTAATGCGATTTTGTAACAAATGCTAGTGCACATTTTGGTTGTTTTAGAAATTTAATTGAACTAAATAATCTGGTGTTTTATTAAAATTTTTTCCCAAAGAACTTCTGCTTATTTAATTTACTTTGCTTTGTTTAAAATTAAAATTTAAGATTCTAAGAACAATGTTTTATGAACTTAAGATTTTCTTTACCTTTAGAATAATTGCTTGTGACTGCAGTAGAAATCATATGACTAAGCGATGTTCTAGGGTCCTGAGGAAATGATGTCTTGGTGTTGACTGGTGTTCTATAAAGGAGGAGGTAGAGAGGTAGGCTGAAGATGGGGGAGCGGGCCAGAATATCTGCCACAAAGACAAGACATTCATATTACAGCTTCAGAGAAAACCAGGTCTGCCAAATATCTCAGTTGGTTTCCTATGTTCACGTAAATGAGTTCATTTGTCTCTCTACTCTATTCTAGTTGCGTGCTGATATATGTCTATTTTGAATGATCTCACAAGACAGCAATGCTGATAAATCTAATAGTGTGGGTTTTTTTTCCTGAAAAAAACATAACGTTTTTGTACTTAATGTATTAAGACCCAGGAGCACAAAGGTGCCTTAAAAATAGCTAGAAGAGACTTGGAGGAATTGGGAGCTGCCTTGCCAGGGCAGAGGGAAATTGGATTGTTGGGTTAAATTTTCATGTTCAACCTGCTGTTCAAAGCTTTGCTTTCTGAAGCTCCTGATCTTTCATTTGTTCGAATGATATCCAGAAGTTCTCACTTGATCATAAAGAAGAATTTTTCTTCTTTGCCCATTTTTTTGGTGACAAAACTAGTCAGCCTCTTTAGCAGTCTTTACTGAGTTTCCTGGATGCAGATTGCTTTGTTTACCAATCAAGCAGCCTTCTGTAACATGTTCCTTGAGTGGCAGAATTGATTCTGTCCTATACTCCTTTACTTCCTAGCCTCATCCTTCTAGAGCCAATGCTTTATTATCCGGGTGTAAAACAACCTATCTCAAATCTACCCAATGACACTCTTTAGGAAAAAGGCCATCAAAACACAGAGCAGGGCTAATCAAACTGGATATTTTAACGCCTCAAGTAAATAAATAAAGCAGTAGGTGAACCAGTCTCTCTTTTACCTAATGCACTGCGTTACGGCGTGCGCATGCGCACACCCACAAACTCATGCAACTGCCTCCACCCTGCCCCCACCCACCCACACCATGTATATTTTTGCTTTCATTACTATAATTTTTTTTAAAATGCTGTGTCAGTGTTTTGATGCATCCAGAGACTTAATGTAAACAACATGGTACAACTCTAGAAACTGCCATCGTAAAATATTTTAAGAGGCAGAATAGAGTAAAATAAAATAAAAATGTCTTTTTATGTGATATCTCAGAGTAATTCAGGATTTATGGTACCTTAACCTTTAGAATCCAAAATATTAAGCTATGTTTCTTGGAGATAATAACTCGGTTGTCCCTCACTTATGTGTCTTAGATAAAAGACTACTGCCACAGAATCCATGAATGCTCAAATACCCTTGCGGGCCTTTAGTAGTAAATCTTATGGAATAGCTTATGGCCAATGTAATGGCCCACAGTAGCCTGCGAATATCATGAATTCTAATAATACTTACATCAGTAGAAACATGAAGTAATGTCTCCATTGTAATTAAATGATGTATTTAGAGCAGTGGACTAAATGGTCCCCTAGTGTGTTGGTGATATATTCTAATAGTCTTCTCTTTACAGCCCCACACAGTAATATTCATGCTTTATTCTGGAGGGCTTTGCTTCTGACTGAACATTTGAATTGCAACATTAAGTGGTAAAGTGGATTACAGCGAGACCCCATGAATATGGATCCTGATCAAGAAACTAAGTGCTTAAAAAAATAAAATGTTAGTATTAAAATAGAGTGATTACAAAAACATTTTTATATGGAGGAATGTCGGCAGTCTTTGCGCCTCACCCCACCCTCATCCCCACTTTATTTTTCATCCCAGAAAGGAGCATATTTGCCACAATTAAAATTTTACTACGGTGAAATATCAGAACTTAAATCACTGTAATTTTTACTCTGCTTATTGAATTTAATTTGGGCTATTTGAGGTACAAATTAGTTTTGATAATAATTACATTACTCTATTTTTAAAACATGTTAAGTCAAGAGATTGTAGCCAACTACAGAGTATATATGTTGGAAGAAGATATCTGTTACCCGTGTTGGAAAGGGATGATCTTGCAGCTGATTAGTAAAAGGTGTCACACTGCTGAATTTTCTTTTTTCTTTTCCGCTGAAATCAGTCACTAAAGCAGGAGCTGGAGGCATTAAGAGCCTAGGGCGAAGCTGAGGGCCTTTCAGCCTATTTAATCTAATGGCTAAGAATAAGCCAAAAAGTAGTCTATCATATTTAGCCATCGAGCTAGACAGCATGTCTGTACAAAACATACACTTATAAAAGAAAAAGTTGGTGTGTTTATTTGATAATATCGAACACGTATGAAGTATATTCTGTTTTTCATTGATGTTTACTTAGGTTTTCCAGTGCTTTACATTTTCTGCAAAGAACAATTTTCAACACCTTTTAGAATTCCTGTGTATATGTGCACTATGAACGTGGTTTTCCACCGATAGAGTTCTGAATATATGTACATACGGCTTTTCTACTTGACTAAGTTAACATTGATGTGTGGGTTTGCAGATTGTGTATGCAGAATGTATTTGAATGTACACTTGTATATGCAGAACGTTGTGGTTTTAATATACTGAGCACTTACAAGAGCACCAAGCATATGAGGGTTAATAACAGACAATAGGAAATATTGGATGCTCAGTTGTTGTAAATTTAAAGGTGGTTTGGCATGCTCTATTTCCTACAATGTCAGCGTATATTAGAAATTGGCAGATGCGCCACACATTTAAGAGCTTAAACAATACCCTGTAATTTCTACCAAAGAACTTTTCTGCAATAGGGATAAATGATGGTTAGTAGTAAGCTGGTACTCAGTTCCTTTTGGCATTGTCCTTAAAAATACATCTTTGCTATCCTATCAAACTTTGGCGAAAAGTCGGAGAATGGCCCACTGAGTTGGTGGTAAACTTATCTAGATGAACAGAGAGTCCCATGTACGGAGTCATTGGTCCAATGCAGTACGCTAGCTAAATGAAGAGCTCTTGATTTGGCCAGTTTAGACATGGCTTTAGTTGGCAAGCTAATTCTTTGAGCACCACCCTTGAAAATCATGCTAATGAGACTCTTCACTTCATCAAGTAGGATTGTGGACCTTTTTGTCTGCATCATTAAGGCCCCAAATTGCCCCATTAGCAAGGCCTCAAATTGCCCCTCCGGGTCAATATTTAATGCAGGTGAACTAAGGTTAACTACCCTCAGAAATCCTCAGGCCAACAAACAATGTGGAGTACCTGTTACAGGGAAAAATCCTTTTCTCCCCTGCCTTTCTCTGTAAAACACTCATTTTCATCATTTGGAATTAGGTTTTACATTTATTTGGGAAAAGAAAAACAATCGGTTAAATGGACGCTGTTTGTTAAAGAGTGAGTTGTGAAAAGGAAGACCAGAATTCTTCTACTGGGCACTCCAATTAGAAGCCCCTCAATTTTAATTTGTCCATCTGTACAATGGGGTTATTTATGCTTTTCCACATAGATGATAGCAAGAGGAGTTGCAACATTTAGCAAGCTCTTAGGAAGTGTTCGCCCTCTCTCTCTCTTTATTTTTTAAGTAATGGCTAGCCTTATTAGCCGAGTTAAAGACAAAGCAAATGCTACAACTAGCAGTAGAAAGCAGTGATACCTTACATAATACAGGCAAAGTTAAAATTCAGAGTAGGATGTTGTGCCACCCTTTTTAGTTTTAATTTTGCTTTAGGACCAGGATGCTTCATACATTTAAAAATATAAAACTTTAAAAAAAAACTCATTAAAATTTTAAGTGGGAGGGGAAGGCAAGATGATGCTTCCTGTATCTCTATTGTCCATCTGGCTTTCTGAAAACTGGTTAATACTCAATTGCTGCGAGCTATCTCCTCAGAGACTCGCCGTGTTTGGGAGGGCAGAGCAATTATCTCCCCGAGCATGCTCAGCAGAATCCACTGGTGATGTTGGGACATGAAATCTTTCATATGTAGGAACTGAAAGATGAGAACCGTGGTTACAATTTCCAGCAAGTATGTGAAACAGAAGCCTTGAGATGATATTCTGCATCTAAGTGGAGATAACGTTTATGTCTCCTGTGTTAAGGTTAATTTCCATGCATTGAGGGCTCCTGGAATCTTCTTCACCTCTGTGGCTGGTACCTGCAAAGTCAGTTTTGCTACTGAATGGGGCCCCAATTAGGAAGTGCTTGCTCCTGTCCTTCCAGCAACATCTTGTGAGTTTGAACAATTTTAGTGAAATAAATGTAACAAGGAAAAATGAATTCTCTTTAGCCTCTATTCAGCCAAAATTAGCCTCCGTGGAATCTGGCTCACAAAAGCACCACGGGCCTCTGGCTGTGCGCTGTGGCTGTGAAATAGAATCAAGATTCCATTAGGCATCCCAAGCTGCCTCCTTCTCCAGGGCAGACAATAAAAATGACAACAGGGGATTGTCCCTCAGCTAGTCTAACAAGGGGGTGGGTTCCTTTCTAAACGACTAGATGTCTGCTAAGCGGAGAGGGAAAATTTAAAGGGGCCATGGGCCAAATTTTGTTCAATTCTTTGGCTCACATGTTTGTTTCTAAGGTCATCTTCAGAGAGACCTTGAATTCTACCTCTGTTGGCACTTAAGGCACCATGGCTTCCCCCTCTACCCCCACCACCCCTTTTAGGATTTTGTGTGCTGAGACAGAAATAAGAGGCCCTGCATAGTCTAGACAGTGGCATTAGTCTGATATGGATATCAGAAATTTTAGGCATTGCACACAGATTCTTGATCTTGCTATATATCTATAAAAGCAAAAGAACCAACGCACTGCTATCAGTGACTTTCCACTAACGCAGGCTTTCCGTGAGTATGAATCTTTAGAGGCTCACTCAGCTTCCTCTTTCTCTACTCCAGTGACAGGCTGGTGGGTTTGAAACTAGGACCTGATGGCTCACAGTACAAAACCTCACCCTGTTGTTTCTCAACATAGTCTCCACATCTGAAGGTGCTGTTTCCATTTCTTGAAACTTCCCCCCAAAGAATTGCCAATATGTCCAATTTTATTTATGCCACATGAAAACAACAGTTCTGGAATTCTCTCGGGACTTAAATTGTGTTCCTTTTAAAGGTTCTTTGCGTGCGAATGAGGAAGCAAAGTCCAAAGGGCACCATGGGGTATGTGGAGGGAAAGGGCTCAGATTTCCCACCCACTTGTGGAGACCAGAGCAGCTTGTGCTTTGCTCAGAGAATGAGCAAATGGTTTGTCACAGAGGGGAAACAACTCCTGGCTGTAATTTCCTGACCTTTTTCTCCCTATACAGTTTTTAATTTTCTTAAAGTTTCTTCCTATTCAGCCCTTGTGTCCTTCAAGCAACCTATCAAGGTTACACCCTCACTCCACCCTACCCCCAGGGTATCCCTCACTCAATATACCCTTATAAGATGGCTTCTTGGTTTTGATTGTAACTGACCAGATTCCCGGGGAAGGCACTGTTTTGATTGGACCTTTTTTGAACACACTTTTAATGAGATTGAGAGAGGGGTATTATTCCGAAAATTACTTCGTCACTATCTGTTGAACACAGAGAGATACTTTAACATGATTTTTTTTTTAAGGAGTAGATCTGTGCCTGTATAACAGTAACTATACCATAGTAGTAATATTTTTTTTTACTTAATTTCTTGCGTGTGTATTTGCTCATACTAAATGATAAAAAAGAATACTCAAAATTCACTACCGTGAAGCCAATGCTGACTCAAAGTGACCTCTGAGGGTTTCTAGGACTGAGACTCTTTCTGGGAGTAGAAAGGCCAGTCTTTCTCTCACAGAGATCTGCATGGTTTTGACCAGGAGGACTGCACCCTAATGCCTAACCACTACATGACCTCCAGAAAGGACAAGCACTTCCCTCTCTCGTAGAAAGATTCTAGAATGGCCATAAAAATCTGCTTTGAAAATATATTGGGAAAGATATCTATACATAGGAATCCTTAATAAATACATTTCTGCAGGTAGCTCTGTATTAATGCAGTGTGAAAGGAATGAGGCTTTACAACCTTCACTTCATCATAACCTTGTGTGCCCTCTGGCTTTTCCCAAGATAGTTCTGGCCATCCTTTGTGTTGATGATCAAGTCTTCAGCTGGTCTACATTGGAAAGGCACCAAAGAGGTGATGGCTTGGTCAGAATTTCTCTTGCTGTGAGTGGATTTCTCACTTGCATTTCATTTCTCAGCTTCTTTCCTACATCAAAAGTGTGAAAGTGGAGTACTGTTTTCTTCTCCTAGTCCAAGGGTAAATGTGATATAACTTATTCAGACCTCACATAAATTTGATTGAATATTCCTTTGCTTTTACTTGACCCAGTAAATAGAGTTTTGTATCTCCCTGGACAGATGCCATAGAATTAAATTTAATATACCTTTTCAATGAGTATCAGAAAGTTAAATAGTTCATCAGCTATTCATAGTAATTGTACAGTATTCATATAGAGTTATAAATGTACATTTCTTGGTCATTTCTCCCTTGATTTAATCAAAATTACTGGCAGGAAGCAATATTATATAATCCATGGTGTCAATTACTAATGGTAGTGGCAAGTAAATCATAATGTTTTTCATTATTGAATTGCTAATACTTAGAGGTTGCAACATTCCATATATAAAGTCTTTAATAAGCAATTATTTATGTGCTCACTTACTGGATATCGCTGAACCAAGGCATTTCTTCAACAGCAAGTGGGAATTCTATTCAATAATTCTGTAAGTTATGCATTGGTATTATGATTTTATAACATTACAAAGAAATATTTTATATATTTGTTATCACATTTAGAAAAAATTGAAAAATAAGACAAATGACACAACAAATATTAAAATATTAATTTCAATTGATAAAATATTACAGCAAATTCTCAAAATAAAACAAGATTAATTTTAGAACTTAACGAATTCTGCAATCTGAGTATAATGCATTCATTGTCAGAAAACCCAAGCTCTAAATTTACTGTATCATTTATTTCTTAATGTATAGCCTCGGGAACTCTTCTGCAAATCTTCAGAATCAAGTCTTTATCTGAATTTTTTATTAATCATCTTGTGGATTATGGCATTTTGTTAAATTTCATAATAAATACAGATACTCATCAAATTACCCTTTTATTTCATAGATAAGATGGAATGTGGATTAAATATATTTTTTCAAATTATACAGCTCTTAAGATCATTCCATTGTTAAGCAGTATATTTACTTTAAAAAAGTTTTTCAAGTATTTTTAATACAAAATAAATTGGGATAGAGTTTGAATGCCTAAGATAACAATTTCTTCCTTTATTTACATTGCATTCCAAGGTCAAATATGAAGAAAATATATATCTGTTTGTTTGCTTACTTGTTTGATTACATTTTTATTATGATTTCTGATCAAGAGACCTTTATTTTTGCCTACAAAATTTTTTAGTTAGGTGATGTGAGCATTTGCTCTGAGGTCCTTAAATATTCTTATAAGTGTGATGGTATTTGAGCTATTGTGCAAAATTTTATCAAATAAGAGACACTTCAGAACACTAGGACCTTTATTTTAAGTATAGATGTAAGAACAATAATGCTTTTTAAAATTGGCTTCTGCTGCTTATATGAATATTGATTAGGCTAATGCTTTGCTTTACTCAATGACAAATTCAACGGGGTAACTGAAAATCAATTACCTGTCACAATGCTTAGTGATTTGAAATTTTTCTGATTTTTCCAATTATCTTAAGTATTACCACTATTTAAAAAGTGAAATAAAAACATGCTGTTTTAGATAAAATGGGCTAGGTTGGTACTGAGCTAGGGAAAAGGCAAAAGTAGGGTTTTTTTAAAGGGCAAAAATGAAGAAAAATGTTACAGATTAAATGGAGTACCAGAGTTAAGTTTACTACTTTAAATTAGAGAGTAAATCAGTCTTTCCTATTTTCATAAATTTGAAATAAGGAAAATACATACATTTTGGAAATTGTTATTTCAGATTGACTAGAGAAGCAAATCCAGTGACGTTCATGTGTAAGAAAATGTTTTTATATCAAGAACACATCCCATCCTGGTTCAACTCAAGTCCATAAGTTCAATGCTAGTCCATAAATCTCTCTTCGGACTCACATAGTCACACGCAATGATGCACAATACAGGAATACCACAGGCCAGTGGGTGCAAAGTCTTGTGGACCCCATGGCGATGGATGCAACTCCAGGGTTCTGGCTGTCATCAGAGTCAGCCAGGGGGGAATTGAAGGCAGAGAGGTGGGGTGGTTGGCAAGTCCCTCCTTTTGAGAAGGCCACACCCACAAGAAGTCACCATGAGGTTGTGTGACCTGATTGATAGGTTAGACTCCACCCCTACACTTTTATATATCAAGTTGACATGAAATTATGTAACTACCAGAGAAACCAAGTGATTTTAAGTTAACTGTAGGTTCAAGAGAATAGAGACAAATCCCAGAATGCAATCTGTGACTAGCCAGCTGTTGTGAGTTCAGTGATGCCTTCCAAAATATATGTTGGAACGCTAACCCCTATACCTGTGGATCAGATCCCATTTGGAAATTGAATTTTCTTTGTTACAAGTGTAACCTGTGCCTTAACCCAAATCATGTCTGAGATTAGAAATGATAGCTTAGACCTAAGAGTAGAAGATTGCTGAGGAACCAAGGAAAAGGGACATTATAGAACTTGGGGGAAAAAGGAGTCTTCCCCTTGAGCTAGTGATTTGTTTTCAGACTTCTACCATCCTGGACAGTAAGATCATAAATGTTGGTTCTTTAAAGCCACCCATTTGTTGTATTTCCACAGCAGCAGTAGGAAACCAAGACATTACCCATTGATTCTCATCTTGGATACCCAATTCTTCCAAGGGTAACCACAGGGCAGCAGTCTCCAAATGTAATCATAAGAGTTGACTCAGGCCAGGGAACCAAATTAAAGCAGCTGAGGAAAAAGACTGTGCATAAAGGAAGAGAATGAGAGGGGAAAAATACTAAGAGAATATCTAGAATGAAAGTAACAAATATCATACTCAAAATAAAGTCACAGTCAAACGTTCCAGACACACAAATAAAAGGAGGAACAAAAAAGAGTAATGCAAAAACCACTTGAGAAAGAATGGAAAATAAAAACAAATATATATGTATTTAAATTATTGCAAACATTTAAGTTCTGAAAGCATGACTAAATCAAACACAAGAGGGCATAGAAAAATTCCACTATCTTACAATCAATTTTTTTGAGGAATTTTTTGAAGCTCCTTGAAAATACAAAAGAAAAGCAATAACATTAACAATCAGGACATGAATACGCACCAACACCTCAAACCAAAATCACTGCCATTTTGCCAATTCTGATTCATGGCAATGATATGACATGGTAAACTTGTATGACAGGATAGAATTGCCCTTTCAGATTTCTGAAGTTGGATATCTTTCTTGGAGCCGAAACTCTCAACTTTTCCCCATGATCCTGCTAGTGGGTTTGACCTGCAGACCTTGTAATTAGCCTGGTACACCTGGTACACCACCAGAGCTATACATTTTACACTACAACTACATGACGAATTTTAAATAGGGATGACTAGAGTATTTGAAATTAGAGATGGAGTCATTTTCAATGTCTCATAGGCATGTGAAAGTTGCACACTGAATAAGAAAGAATGAAGAAAAATCATTGCACATGAGTTATAGTGCTGACATACACTATTGAAAGTACTATGGACTGTCAAAAGAACAAACACATTGGTCTTGGAAGAAGTATAGTCAGAATGCCTCTGGGACGCAAGAATGGTGAGTTTTTGTCTCATGTCCTTTAGACTTATCCCCAGGAGAGACCAGTTCCTCAAAAAGGACATTATGCTTGGTAAAGTCCAGGTGTGTTGAAAAAGAGGAAGATCCTAAACTCTGTGGATTGACAGAGTGGCTACAAACACAAGCTCAAACGAGACAATTGTGACAAAGGCTCAGGAAAGAACAATTTCCTTCTGTTGGGCATGGTGACCCTCTGAGTCCAAGCGCCTTACTCACCGCACTGAACAATAATTCTCCGAGAAGTCCGAGTGTTCCCCATTGAGCAAGCTGGTTTTTCAGCAGTAGATTATCAGGTCTTTCATCCAAAGCAGCTCTGAGTGGTTGCAAACCTGCCACCAAGGATGGGAAAACTATCAGAAGAGAAAGGAACATCATGTTCAGAAAAGTGGAGAAGCGATAAAAAAGAGGAAGACGGTCAAGAAGATGGATTGACCCAGTGGCCATAAGGACGGAGCCATTGTGAAGATGGCTGTGGATGGTGCTGCTTCAGTTTGATGGGCACAGGGCTGCTGAGAGTCTCCACAGACTCCATGGCACCTAGCAATAACTCTCTTGATGAAGGCGAATGACTAAGTCTTCTCTCTCAGAACCATTTGATGACTTTGTTCAAACTGCTGAAGAACTTTTCTGAATGAAGGTAAAAAGGGTTTGGAGAATCCAGGCAGTATTTTGCTCTCCTGTACATGGAGTCATAGCAAGTCAAACTATGCTTGATAGCCCCTAATCACAACATCCATCTTTATGGAGCAGATCACCGGGGTCTTTCCCGCTCCAGAGCTGCTGGGAGTTTTGAACTTCCCATGTTTCAGTTAGCACACAAGTGCATAGCCAGCGGCTAAATGATATGTTAGGGCTGTCTTGAAGAGTCTGTTAAGGAACAGCAATTATTTGACTTTCATAAATATGTTAGGTTGTATTTTTACCCAGCAATCTTATCATTGGAGATTATTCGATTCATGCCAGTGATACTGATATTAGCTAAAATATATTCTTAATCTGAACATATTAAACAAAAAATCATCTGTTTTCTTAATGAGTATGATTACTGCCCATTTCCTTATTATATGAAGTCACTCAATTGGCTACATAAAAATACATATGTCTGCTAGATTCAGTGACTTATTTTGTGGATATAAGCATTTTTAAAGAAACATATAGTTGAAATTTCATACCCTTTGACCTCTGTATTCACACATTATATCATACTCTGTGGGAAAAGAGGTCAGTGACAATATTATGGTTATTGATAAATTGGTTAATGCTACTTGAAAATTATTTGATAACGTTTCCATTTTTCTTTTCTTTTTCAACAAAAGCAAACATTTTTGTACTAGCCTGGCTGTCCATCTTTAGCCAGCAATGGAGCAAGGTGTATTTAATACTCTTGGGGAATGTTCTGGATTTCAATGTAGCTGTTGTACAGTTGGAAAGATTTTTTGAATTGCTAGGAAAATGTACAAGGAATAAGTACTGTGTGTTGAGCATGTTCAAACATAAAAATAAGAGTCCATAGAAAATTCTGCTGATTGCTT
The DNA here is from genome assembly GCA_004026705.1 of Nesogale talazaci. Lineage (NCBI taxonomy): Eukaryota > Metazoa > Chordata > Mammalia > Afrosoricida > Tenrecidae > Nesogale > Nesogale talazaci. The sequence continues at coordinate 129,295 of PVJH01001676.1, read as the reverse complement.
TCAACAAAAACATTTGGAACTGTTCATACTCATAAGCACGATGGTCCCCTATTCAACTGATATTAGAGTCCCTATACTTTACCTCTTACAATGATAGCACACCGAGCAAATGATCAGAGACTGAAATATATGAATTATATAGGACTAGTAGGTAAAGATCATGAAACATGGGGAAGTTCTTAAGGATTTTTGTCATACTGAATTCCACAATCCTTCGGCCTGGAGACAGCAGTCAAGAGATATAGACCGCTGGGTTGGTAAATCTCCCGAGTGCTGGAAAGCAAGAATGTGACTTTTGAGGAATAAGGTACACCTGAACCAAGTCGAGGTATTTTCAATTTCCTCACATGCATGTGAAAGTTGGACATTGAATGAGGAAGACCGAAGATGAATGGAGGTCGTTGAATTGGGGTGCTGGGCAAGGATATTGAAGGGACAGTAGTCTGCCAGAAGGACAAACAAATCTTTCATGGAAGAAGCATGGCCAGAGTGCTCCTAGAGACAAGGATTACAAGACTTCATCTCACGCACTCTGGTCACGTTCTCGGGACAGACCAGTTCCTGGAGAAGGACATTATGCTTGCCAGCAAAGAGGAAGGTCCTCCGTGAGGTAGGCTGACAGAGTGACTGCAACACCAGGCTCGGGCATGGAGTCTGTGGTGGGGACAGTGTGGCACCGAGCTGTGTTCGTTCTGTTATGCCTCTGGTTGCTGTGGGAAGGAATCGACTTGATGACATCTAACAGTACACTAAGAGTGGAAAAGCGCTTGTCCTTATTTTCTCTTCATGACAATCTTGTGAAAAAGGCATTGTCCCTATTTCTATCACCCCAAGGCCCTGCTGAGTCAACTTCACTTCAGAGTAACTCCAAGCAGGACACAATAGAACTGTACCGGAGGGTTCTCAACGGCTGTTTTTTCAGAAGTCCAACACCAAACTTTTCCTCTCAGAGGCCGCTGGGTGGACTCAAACCTCCAACGTTCTACTTAGCCACTGAGAACCTTGCTGAGGCTAGGGATCCCATCCCCATCTCAGGGATGAGAAAAAGGAGCTTCACCAATTTTGATGATTTTCTGAAGGTCACTCAACAAGCAAGTAACAGAGTACAATTGAAACATGTCTTTTGCCTCTGAGGCTGGAAATTTTGCCTACATTGTGTTCCTGAACAAGACAAGACATATCTAATTCCACTGATACATTTTTCCTTTTATTGATCCCTTTAAAATGTTGTAATGAATTTTATCACATTCGATTAAAATGAAATTTGGTTAAAAAAATCATTCTGATTTTGACTACTTCATGGTTCACTTCCCTCATCTGTGCATAAAGAAGGTGATCTGATACTAGGAGAAAGGGGGAGGCATCCATTTCATATTGTATTTGCCCTGTTTTGGCCTGGAGAGTCAGGCAAATGAGGGGCCACCACAAATCTCCTCCCCCCCCCCCAACAATTGACCACTTGTTCAAAGGTGAGGTGAAAAGGTTTAGTGGGAAAAGTTTGACATTTTATCCCAAAACAAATACTAGAGATTATCTGTGGAATTAAGTTATTCATATGTACACAGCCTAGGGAATTAACTCTATCTGAAATGGTGGATTATTGTAGAAATTGAAACTAAGCCCTTAAGGCACTATTTTTACTTTGTTCTCTTCATTTTTTTACATGAGATTTTCAATTATTTTGATTATTTTGATAGCTTCTTTTCAGTATGTTCATATTTAGTATATATTTGTGCTCTGTTCCAGCTGGTTTGAAGAATTTTTTTGAAAGTATTCCCCTGATAGCCTTAGAAGTAGACAAGTATTACTTGAATGGGAAAAGGAGATTTCTATTAGGTTTGAGAGTCACAAGTGAACAGAAGAAATTTGAGAAATATAAAATACTCCACAGACTGCAAATCCAAAACCCAAACATGTCTAACAAGGTTATGACAAAATAAAAATCCCACTGGTTTTCCCAATATCTTTTTTGTAAGCTTCACTTTTAGTGAGTTATTTTTTCATGTCTGTGTGTATAATTTTTACTTTACACTTTTTAAAATGACACCAGATCTAAACAAGAATCAGGAAGCTCAAATCATATATATACATATATACATATATATACATATATATGTACATATATCTGTGTTCATCACCTTTGAAAGTCCAAAAATGTATTGTAGTCAATGGATGTAGACTGAGAAGAAAATCACCCAATCCCATTGAAATTAATTGTATAACGGGACATCTTGGCATGTGTCATAGAGTAGACTCTGCCATAGCATGCCATGTGAGTGTAAGCTTCACAGAAGCAGGTTCCCTGAATTTTCTCTGTGGTGTTTCGGGGTGAATTGAAACTACAAACGTTAGTAGGCTAGTATGCATTTCCCATCCATTTGCATCCTTCAGAATTCATGGATATATAAGTGGCCAGACCATCGATTCATGGCAACAGCCACCTAAACTCACCGGGGCAGATGAGGGTCCAGGTTAACCCAAAGAGGCTTCCTCTGAGGTCAGATGTGCCTCTGCTCTTCCACACGTTCATCCTCTTCGGACCCCTCGCCACACTCTGTTGGGTGTGATCGTTTAACCAGGCCCCACACAAACCTAGCAGCTCCTACGTGATGATTATTTGCTTTATTAAAGAAGTCACAAAAAATAGGAGTCCTGGTGTCGTCATGCATTTCCAGTTGGACTGGGAACCAAAAGTCAACCCTTCTAAATCACCAGCCTCTCTGAGGAAAAGAGATGAAGCTTTCTGTTCCCGTGAAGATACCCAGCCTCACACACCTGCAGAGACAGCTCTACGTGGTTTCCCAGAGCTGCTAGGTATTGGAATAAAATCCATGGCAGTGGAGGTTTATTGGCTTTGGTTTGTTGGGAAGTAAGTTTTGACTTGGTCAGGATCAGCAGAATACAATTTAGGAGACAGGGGACAATTTAGATAAGCTTTCAAAGTAGAAAGCTCTCGGCTTCTTCTCGGGAGTGCTCCCTTCTCTTACCTGTACCTGCTACTGGGACTTCCCTAGGCATGCCCACTGCAGGTCTTCTCTCTCAGTCTCTTTCCAGCTCAGACAAGTGTCTCCTCTTTAACTCCATCAGCAAGTGCCCAGTGGCACCCTCCTCTCCCAGCAAGCCAAGGTGTTCAGTGCTCGCTCTCTCTCTCTCTCTCTCACTGTGTGAGTTTGTAAGCACACTCATCCTGTTCTCACTGTTGATCCGGCTGCCCCAGCTATTTCATCGCCCCTGTGTTCTGTCTTGGTTGCCATCATTTCTTGTCACTTTGCGTTGTCTGCCAAGGTACGGCTCTCTCGCCTAGGCCTAGGAGGTTTCTTAGTACAGGGACCGGTACTCCCGTTCAAAGGTGATACTTCTTTGTAGAATTGGCCTTTATAAGCCTTGTGGAGTTGGTCTTCATCCCCCACTAGGAATCACAAATTCTAATGTGCATAGAAATGAACAAATTTCCACAGAGTTAGTGAATCTTACTTGGTTGTGAAGTGAGCCCTTGTGCTGTCGTGATTAGGCATTGGGCTGCTAACCAAAAGACCGGCAGTTTGAAATGACCAGCAGCAATCTGAGTGAAAGACGAGATTTCTTCTTCAGTAAAAAGTTGCAGTCTTGGAAACTCAAAAGGCAGTTCTCCCCTCTCCTGTCGGGCTGCTGTGAATCAGTAGTGGCTCCATGGCAGTGGCTAAGTTATTTGCTGATATAATGCTCACAGCTAATCTAAATTTAAATATTCTCCATGACACTGATATTAAGGAGATGGTGCCAAAGGAAGAGAACCCATAAACAAGGATGTGTGAGGAATCCAGTAAAAAACTTCCTCTCCTCCCTTCATTTCCAAATTAGTTGCCCAGTATGAATTGCCCAGGGGTCTGGAGTATTATTTTAGATATTGTTTAGAAAATTTTATACATTTTAAATGTCACGAAAAGAGAACCAATTGTCTCCATTTTTATTTAAACTGCATCTTAGGTATTTATCATTGCAAAATATTCCAACAATTATGCTTTTTGGGTAGTCATGGCTAATGAAGTGGACTGCATATTTTCACCTGCATACACCAGAGACCTTGATAGCAACATTCTTTGGCTTCCGTCAGAGGGCAGGGTAGGACAATATGACCTGTACAATTATACCGTGCTCTTCGCTTATCATTTTCTTTAAGGGAAGAGTTCAGACATGGGACTCTGTCTCATTATGAAATTCAGGTGCAAAAACCACATGTGAGTCCATGATTAGGAGTCTAATGGCAAGTATGTGAGGCTGGGTTGACTAGAGACACCAATCGAGTGGCATTCACATGCAAGTGGGCTTTAGATCAAGAAGTGGTTATGTGTCAAGCAAGGACCCCAGCCCAGTCAAACTCAAGTCCATGAGTCTGATCCTAGTCCAGAATTCCTACTTGAGATTTACATGACCCTATGCAGTGATGCAGAATGCAGGAAGATCACTGGCCAGTTGGGTCAGGGTTGCTTGGATGCACCTCCGTGGAAACATCCCAGGACTCCTGCAGATCGCTGAGTGGCTAGCAAGCAGGAAGGTGAAGGCCGAGAGAGAGGAGAGGACCCCAGAAGACTGTGCCCACAAGGAGGCACCATGAGGCTGTGATTTGACTGAGAGGTTCAATACCATCCCTACACTTTTATATCTTCAAAATATTAAATGAAATAATGTAATTACCACAGCAGCATTTTGTGGTCAAACACAAGGTAAAGAATACTTTTATTTAATAATGTCCAGTTCCTGTGCATGCAATTAGGCTGGATAGGAATTTTAGTGGTTGCCTAAAAGTTGAAATCTATGATATTTTCAATATTCTCTTCAACTGTTTATGACTCATTCACTTATTTACTCCTTCCTAGATCAAAAGGCCAGCAATGCTTATTACACTGAGCAAAGGGTATCTGGTGGAGAGGTGACTTCTATGCCAGTTCTATAATTTTAGTTTGCATTAGAGCAACCTAGAAGACTTGTTACAAGACAGATTTTTGCCATCATCCTGCAAATTTTTAATTCAAAATATCTATGTTGGAATGGTCCAAAAATTTGTTTCTAAAACTCGTGGACAGTGTAACTTATGCTATGGTCTAGGGCACTGTGAGAACACGTCTCTCTTTTTTTCTTTTTTAACCAGGGGAGACTGCAAATTCTGTCCCCCACTACCATAGATCATGCAGTCGAGTTTCCCGCATTTGGGGAAATTGCAGGGGTCAGCACACCTGGAGTGCAATGGGTGAGCCTCGCCCTAGGAAACACCCCTTCATGATCATGGTCTCTCCCCTGCCAGGTAAGTATGAGAGCAATTCTCTAAGCTGCGGTTTTCATGTACCCTCCAGAATTCTTCCTTCAACTCTTAATAGGTCATGGCGAGAACAAGAGATAGGCTGGATGCTATCTAATTAGTTGCATGAATTTGTTCTTACAGGAGATACTAAAAACTAGTACCTAGAAATTAGTGTGAGCATTTTATGTACTCTCTGAAATGTAGATATTCAAATTTATTCAAGAAACTTTCCAGGGGTTAATTCCCGCATCCCCCCTCCCCGGCCAGGGATTGCTCAGTGTCAATTGATTACATGAAGAAAGTACATGGATAAGGATGGGATAACTTTGGATCTCTGTTATATAATCTTTCTTTTTATCCATTGTAGGTCCCCATAAGAAGTCCGTACTGGGGCTGAGCCCCGGTGGCGTAAGTGGTTGAGTGCAGGACTGCAGTCTGCGGGGTTGGCAGTTCAAATCCAGTGGCGGCTCTCAGGAGCAGCGCTGGGTAGCTGCCACAACCACCAGACGGCAGTGATGCCCCAAAACAAAAACAAACAAAAGAAGTCCATACCTACATACATAAATAACAGGCTCTGAAATGAATTTATTTTGATCCTCCCAGGAAAGACTTTAATTTTTAGAAGTAAAGTGCTCTGAGAATTTGAATACTCAGGCCACTGAAATTTCTGTGACTGCTCTATCTCGTGTTTAAAGAGCCAGGCAGAAAAGGTGAACCTTCTCCTTTATGTGGACTCATTTCTGTTGAGTAGCCAATGTCTCAGGGAGCATCACCCATTTAAATATTGCAATGTGCATACAAGAGAAGTGTACTGGTAAATATCTCATTCTCACATTTAATTGAGTTTTAATATGTACTATATTGAGTTCGTTCCACTTTCGTAAGAGTAGTTATGCAAGATTTCCATGAATTTATATATATATATATATATATATATATATATATATATATATCTGTGGTGTGTGAGTGTGCTAGAAAATATATGAAAATGTAATAATTATGATAGCTAAGAGCAGTAAAATAGCCTTAATATAAGCAAGTTTAAAAATATGGTAGAGCAAAATCATTCCGTTTGTACTATTCGTAATATTTTAGAAGAGCCAAGACTTCCAAATAGTTAGCAGGTTCTCCCTCTTACATATGAGTAATATAACTAAATATTAATTTTTATTGCTATTTCCCACATAAAATATTTATACTATGCAGATTTTCATGCTCAAATATTTCTTTTGAAATTAATTTAATAAAACATTTGTGTTTTCTTTTTTCTCCTTTTATAATGTGAAGCTTCTGCGTGGCTCTTATAAAATAATGCAATCGGTCGAGGTCATTTCATGAAAGGTGAAGAGCACAAAATACAACTGCTAGGGGGACAAAAAACATGAAGCAGTTTGTACACAGCTTCAATTCCAGTCTGGCTCGATATTGGTAATTAGCAGGAAAGGATAAGAAAACAAAGAGTATGTTTTAATATTATAGGCAAGAGAGTAAAAATATGAAATAGCTTTCAACTTTATCTGCTTTCTGTTCATAGAAAGTCTGATTCTAAGGATATCAAACATAAATAAGTGACACTATATATATAATGTTTAACAATGCAAAATTTTTGAATTGACAAAATAAAATGGAAACTACTAGTTCACATAAAGACAAAGCTTGCTTAATTTAGAGATAGTTTGTATTCTTGGTTTCTAGAGTATTATTACTTTGATATTCACTAAATATATAATCTGAATTCTAATAGGAAGCTAGATTGCAATTACTCGAAAATAGGGATTATACACCTATCAATTCTTATCCATGAATCTTGTATTTAGCAAATCTTTCACAAATCTCTGTGGATATTTTAGTTATAGTCAGCATAGGGAGGCCACTGGGAAAAGTCAATGTTTTATTTTCATTTCTGCACTAACAAGCTGTCTGATTTCCAGGGCTCATTTTCTTCATCTAAAAATTGAAAGAATGAGAATAAATGGTCTCTAAAGTCCATTCCATCTTTGAAATGTTAGTCTGCAAAATTAAATATTGTGTAGATTATTGCTTTTTCAGGGAAATACCATATTAATTTAGAAAATATACTTGTAATATCCTCTTTCATATAACTCCCTTCTTTCTCATTTTCATCTTTATGTTCCTACTTCCAATCTTCCATCTTATCAAGACCTCTGATTTCTCCTTTTCAAAGCATTCTATCATGACTTTTACCTAACCTAGAACTCATAGAATAACATTTTCACTCTCATCTTTCTGCAAAACTGGCATGCAGCACTTCAGAGCTGGATCCAGATTTACTTTTCTAGAAGCATGAAGGTCCCAAAGGCCACATGAGAAAACTAACATTGGCTAATATAATGTTACTGCTGTCTGCATGTGCCACAGACCCTCAGACTACTCACATTTCCACCAAGAGATCAGTTTATAGGCTGACACTTAGAGACATATTTACATTCTGCTGTCCATCTACACAAAAACTTTGCCTCTGACTTTGTTCCTGGTGCTGTTAGAAATATCCTAATTGCATGGCTGTAACAAACAAAGCTATTTTTTCACAACTCACAAGGGTAGACGTCTGAATTCAGAGAGCCAGCTCTTCAGGATGACCGCTCTCCACCTTGGCTGTGCGAAATCTCCTGAAATTAGGTGATCTTTGTGTAGCTTGTCACCCCGCTTTCCCTCTTCCTGCTTACTCACTTGCTTGTTTAATTTCTTTTGTATCTCAATCCTGATTCTATCTCATTAACACAGTAAAGATACTCACTGTCAAAGGAGGTTATAACCAAAGACATGGAGATAAGAACTTGCACCACATAGTTTGAGAGGCATAATTTAATCCAAAACATCATTGTGCACAATTTTTCCCCTTATAGCAGATGATCCAGTCTCCTCATGGCAGATGACCCCTCCATAAACTGGCTCAATTCCCCACTCTCCGTGCAACAATTCATCTTTATTTGTTTTCCTCCTATCTTACAATTAAAGACACATTAGGAACTTTTCATTAACTTGTCTGATTTGGAATCTGTCACAAAATCCACCTGTTACTGCAATCTACAAAACTCCCAAACAATTGATCTCAGCCTTCCTTTCTACTCACACATGACAGTGGGGACCTCACAATCCTCCCCACTCTTGACTTTTGCTTTAATTCAATTTTCCTGATGCTTCTATCTTTGATAATATAGGATGGTGAGGCTTTCAGTTCAGAAATTCTGACTTTTTCATTTTTTAAAAATTGTATTGGGGGCTCTTACAGCTACTACAGCATTCAGTACATCATTTGTATCAAGTTCATTTGCACACGTTTCCACATACATTTCCCAACATTTTCCACTTGAGCTCTTGGTACAAGCTCCTCTTAAAAAAAAAAAAACCTTTTCCCCCCCCCCCCCTTTTTTTTAAATGAATCATTTTATTGGGGGGCCCATCCTACTCCCATCACAATCCCTAACAACATCAGTTGCATGCAGGCCTCTTTTACATACCCATTGCCATCATCACTCTCAAAACATTCTCCCTCCCTCCAGGCCCCCATTATCAGCTCCCTATATTACCCTTCCTCCCCCCCCCTTCCCCTTGAACCCTTAGTAATTTATAAATTATTTTTTTCATGCTGTACACTGTACAATGTGTCCTTTCCCTGTTGTCTGTGCCCCAGAAAGGAGGCTACGTGTAGATCCCTGAAGTTGGTTCTCCCTTTCTATTCCTCCATCCCTCCACCCTCCTAGTATTACCACTCCTATTACTAGTCTTGATGGATCATCTATCTTAAGTTTCCCATGTTTCCAACTTCACTGTACATCTCCTGGTCTAGCTGGATTTATGTGGTAGAATTGGGGTCATGATAGTGGGTGGGAGGCAGCATGGGAACTAGAGGAAGGTTGCATATTTCATAGCTCCTACCCTGTGTCTTAACTGGCTCATTTCCTTCTTGTAACCCCTCTGCAAAAGGATGTCACCTCACCTATTGATGGGCTTTGGGTCCCCAATCTGTACTCCCCCTCATTAATAATAATATAATTTTAGCTCATTGATGCCTGACACCGGATCCCTTCATCACCTCATGATCATACAGGCTGGTGTGCTTCTTTCCTGTGGGCTTTTTTGCTTCTGAGCTGAATGGCCGCTTGTTTACTCAAGCCTTTAAGCCCCCACACGCTATATCTTTTGGTAGCTGGGCACCATCAGCTTTCTTCACCACATTTGCTTATGCACACAATTGTCCTCAGGGATCATAACAGGAAAGTGAGCATGCAAAGTTGTGTTTTTGAGTTCTTGAAGCATGATATCTCATCCCTTTGACACCTCATGATTCCACAAGCTAGTGTGCTTCTTCCATGTGGGCTTTGTTACTTCTGAGCTAGATGGCAGCTTGTTTACTTTCAAACCTTTAAGTCCCCAGACTCTCCATCTTTTGATAGCCGGGCACCATCAGCTTTCTTCACCACCTTTACTTATGCACACATTAGTCTTCAGTGATCATGTCAGAAAGGTGAGCATCTTGAAATGCTAACTTAATAGAACAAAGTGTTCGTGAACCGAGAAGATACTTGAGTGGAGGTCCAATGCCCACCTGTAGTCCTACTACTAACCCTACAAGTATACGCATTAATCTCTTTCCCCATCCTCACTTATAAATATATGCCTCTATATACATACCTTTATTTGATCCTCTATAAATGTTCATTATCCCCCAGTTCCTTCCTCTATTTCCATTTGCTTCCCTCTTGTCCCACTATCATGATAACTCTACCCTGATAGTTTCCAAAAAGAGCAAAACTAACTGCCCACTGAGGAGATGGGCAAAGAAATTAAACAGAAGTTTCACAGAGGCAGAAATCAGAGAGGCCAATATATATATGAGAAAATGCTCCTGATCAGCCATAAGGAAATGCAAATCAAAACAACAATGAGATACCACCTAACACCCTCAAGGATAGCCCAATTCAAAAAGTCAGAGAGTAACAAATGCTGGAGAGGTTGTGGCAAGATAGGATCGCTTATCCACTGCTGGTGGACCTGCAGGTATGTACAGCCACTATGGAGATCAATTTGGAGATACCTAAAACAGATGGAAATTGAACTACCATACAACCCAGCAATTCCTCTGCTGGCCATATACCCAGAAGAGACAGGCAACAATCCATGACCAGAGATCTGTGCTCCAATGTTCATCGCAGCACAGTTCACAATTACAAGGAGTTGGAAGCAGTCCATATTCCCATCAACTGATGAATGGATTAAAATGCTGTGGTACATACATACAATGGAGTACTATGCATCGCTGAAAAGCAGTGATGAAGCATGAAGCATGTCACCGCATGGGAAGAACTGGAGGAAATTATGCGAAGTGAAGTTAGCCAAGCGCAAAAGGACATGTACAATATGAATCTGCTGAGGTAAGCATATTTATAATTTTAAAATTGGAAAGGGGCATCGGGAAAAACTACTCTATAGAGAAAATCCTGGGAGAAGGCCCCGGTAATATGGCAGGAGTCAGGGTCAGATCAAATCTAAGGCTACATATGGTAGCCATCAAGGGGGGAGGGGAGGCAGATGGCTATGTGTAGAAAAGGAAGGGGGCACTAAACCATCAAAGGGGAGGGTATTGTTTATATCTCCACAGGGAAAGAGGGACCAAACTTAAACCCAGAGACCCAGCATGTGAATGCAGCACAACAGCATGGAGTGGAGAACCAGTGGAGAGATCTGAGACCACAACCCCAACCCCAACTATAGAGGCAGCCACCTCTCTGCCAGAGGAAGTTGCCTTGGAGGCCAGCACTGAAGCTGAAGCTTGGGGAGTGAGATTAGCCTGACCAGAGCACATGAGAACAAATGAAAGGGGAGGAAGAGAGAATGACGTGCATCCTGGCCCACTGAGCCTTCAGGACAATAATCACACTCAGAACAGCTACTGCACAAAGAGGACTGCATGGCCAGCCCCATTAAGAAATACGGCGACCCTCACAGACCCAAGGCCTATCAAGGCCAGGAAGAAGAAGTGGGGTCAAGATTATACCATGTCGGACACAACCACACCAATGCAAAGCACTAAGAGTGTGCAACAGATCGTAGAGTCACAGATGGAGTGACAAGGATATACTTTGGGGCCAGGGTATTGGCACCCCATCCAACTCAACCAGGGGTCACTCTGGGAGGTCAACTACAGACCTTGAACTTTATACAGGTTCTTATATTGCTATTATTTTTCTTATTCTGTTACATATCATATAGTACATTGAGGGGGTTTCTTGCTGTTGTTATCATTGTTTTATTTGCTTAAGTTGCTCCATTTTAGACCTTTCTTGTACATATTGCTACCTCTACAGGTCTATCTAGACAAGATAGACTGGACAAAGAGGTTGGAGGTGAAAATGACAGGACTGATGGCTCCAGGGTAGGGGACATTGAAGACGGGGAGGAGGGGGAAAGGTAGTGATGTCGACCAGCCCAGGAAAAATGGAATAACATTTGATACAAATGAAGGGACAAGGTGGGTGAAAGAAGGTCAATAGGGATTGATTAAGACTAATGCAACAGAGAAAAAATACTGACTTTTTCATTTTAAATCAGTTCATGATTTCTATAGATTGTGCTGTTTCCATCTCAAAAGATGCATTGAAATCTGAACCAATAATGCATATGAACATGACTTGTTTGGAAATAGTCTTCGAAGCTATGATCAGCTGAATGAGTATGAAGTTATACTGAGTGATTTCCTTCATAGAAGCAGATGAATAATCCTGAGTGATTTCATTCATAGAAGCAGATGAATGATGGCATCACAATGCTACAACTGCAAGCCAAGGGACATATGGAACACTCGGAAGTTAAGTGAGAAGCTCAGAACAGATTCTCCTGAAAATCTCTAAGGGAATCAACAGGGTTGCCACCTGACTTAAATTCCCACCCTTCATGTAATCATAAGCCACCTAACACCTGGTATTTTGTTACATCAGCCTGTAAAATTTAATACAATAGATATATGTACAAAATAAACTCTTTGACAATGTACACAATATGCTCCAGTATATAGCATCCATTTCAGATTTTGCTTCAACTATCATTCACATAAAGATTTGATATCACACTCCCAATCAAAATAAGCTAATGTGTAATGAGAAGAAATTAATGTGCACCCTTCCCTACCAACTGCCATATTGGAAAAATTCAGAATCTTCTCTGACTTAGTTTAAGAGCACATCTGAGAACAAATCATGGTTATGTTCTTCATATGCTTCATTTTCAGGGAGAGAACTTGCCAATTTTCTCCTTATATTCTCATCATTTGGTACCCTAAGTTTAGTGAATTCTTTGAAATGAATACCATTTTTTGGGGGTGGCATCACTACTCTGGTGGGAGTAGGAAGTCCAGCCTTGCTCCTGGAAAGCTGCAAAATGAATACCATTTTATATATACAAATTTAAGAACATTTTCAACTCAGCAACAATGGATAGTCCTCATGACATAGGTTGGGGGGGAGGAGATGTTGATTTGGTCATAAAAAATTAACATACTATATGTGTCTAGACTAAGAACTTGATATTCATTTCTTCATATTCAATAAGAACGATGATGATCCATGCCCTAGCTCTTCATTGGAAACATGCAAATGAAAGCACTATACAAACAGCAGTTATTACATAGCAGACTGTACTATCAACTCAGGAGTCTGGTGTCATAATAGTTCACCACTCTGTGTGCACCAAAAGAATAAATGAAAAACCAATGATAAAGGGTTGACTCTGGTTCCTAACAACATGATTTGGCTGTTTATTAATCTCTTAGAGCAGCTGGTGGGTTTGAATCACCGATTTTGTGATTACAAGTCCATCATCTACCTGTGGGGCCATTAGGGACTCTGTGGGAGAAGAGACCTAGACATTGACTCCGAAAGCAAAGAGCCCAGAAGTCTACCATCAATGAGAACTATAACAGAGATAAACCTGAATATGAAAAGCGTACACACACACACAGAAAATATTAAAAACCAGACCAGGTCCAAAGTGTATCAGAAGGGAGATCAAGTAACACGATTTTAAATGGTTGTCCCAATTATCATTTTAATCTACAATAGTAATCTCTCCAATACTCTGTCTGATAACCAGGTTAGTCCCATCTCTTAATTATGTTTAGATAGAAATCACTGAAGGTTTTTTCCTTGTGTAGATACTACACATGTATTTTGGACTTTCACTGTCATCTATCGCCTCCCACACACCAGAATCTCACATTTTAAACTCTGATACTGTTCTATCCTTCAGATTTGGATGATATAATTGATATTCTTTGGTTCATGGATGGTGTGCTTCTTCCATGTGCACTTAGTTGACTTCTCACTTAGATGGATGCTTGCTTGGAAACAAGTCTTTAAGACTCTAGATGCTATTCTATCTGATAGCTATTGCCTAGCTTAATGTTCAAACAGTTTTGTCCCACTAGCCATCTATTTGCCCTTTCCATAACTAAATTGTTACAGGTTTATCTTTCCTAAATATTTTTGGAGCATCTTAATAATGTTCATGTGTATCTAGGATTGGTACTTCTAGTACTTACCTTAGCTGTTGATGAGCTTAAAGGAGTCACTAACTACCAGCCATTGAAACTTTACTTTAGCCCTGTGTTTTTTGCCCTAATGGCTTCCATATGTGCTACTCAATGTCAGTAAAGCTGGAGAGTCAATGCCCTTGGCAGAAATGGAAGTATTTGAGTTAGTTGATTTGGCTCATCTAGCAACAGTCACTGCAATTCTCATCAAATGCCTGGGTGAGACCATTCAAATAAGGTTTATGGAAACAAAACATCAATCCAAGAAGCTATGTCAAATTTGTTGGCACAACTTCCCTATATTGATTTTACAGATACAAGAAACTTAAGGATAATTCATATGGGAATGAAAAGAGGTAATTGGGAAAGAACTTACCTCCAAAGGATAGATTTTTTTAGATGGTCACTAAGTAATAGAGTGAAGATAATAGTTATGAATGGAGTTGATATAAAGATTTGTGACATCCTTTTACAGAGGGGTTACAAGGAGGAGATGAGCCAGTTAAGATACAGGGTAGGAGCTATGAAATATGCAACCTTCCTCTAGTTCCTATGCTGCCTCCCACCCACTACCATGACCCCAATTCTACCACATAAATCCAGCTAGACCAGGAGATGTACAGTGAAGTTGGAAACATGGGAAACTTAAGATAGATGATCCATCAAGACTAGTAATAGGAGTGGTAATACCAGGAGGGTGGAGGGATGGAGGAATAGAAAGGGAGAACCAATTTCAGGGATCTACACATAGTCTCTTCTCTGAGGCACGGACAACAGGGAAGTGACACCTTGTACAGTGTACAGCATAAAAAATAATTTGTAAATTACTAAGGGGAAGGAGGGGAAGGGTAATATAGGGAGCTGATAATGGGGGCCTGGAGGGAGGGAGAATGTTTTGAGAGTGATGATGGCAATGGGTGTGTAAAAGAGGCCTGCATACAACTGATGTTGTTAAGGATTGTGATGGGAGTAGGATGGGCCCCCCAATAAAATGATTCATTTAAAAAAAAAAGATTCAACTACAGCCTCACAGGGGATAGTGTGGAACAACAGACATTTCTGTCACTCCCCCAACATTAATAAACCAACCAAACTAAACTCATTGCTAACAAGGCTACGCCACCTCACAGTGACCCAGAATAGCATTCTGAAGGATTGGAAATCTTTATGGGAGCAAATAGCGTATCTTTTCCCCATCAAGTGTTTAGTGGATTTAAACTGCAGATCTTTCCATTTTCAGAGCATCAAAGTAGCCTGAAGCAACCTGTTCTATTCCCTTTGATCAGGAGGAATTTAATGACCGGACTGCTCAACTGGGATCATTTGAAGCAGAGGCTCAACTCGTTAACAAAGATAAGAAATCCAATGATCTCAAAAACTCCAACTCAAAAATTTAGGTTTATGTTTTCTTTCCTTCTAGTTGGATAATAATGTAACATAGTGAAAATAGCATAGCCCTCATTCATCTGAATCCCTTAATAGTTGTGTGGACTTGAACACTACCCCACCTACCATTTGGAAATTGACTCAAAACTAACTGCCTTATGTTTGAGACATTATATGCTTTGTAGTCTCTCCATTAAAAAAAAATCAAATTCTAGTGAACTGTAACTAATACAGTGTTCAAGTTAAGTATTCTTTCTATCATTATGATTACATTTTACTGATATAAGAATTAGTCACAATTCAGAATCACAGAGAAACTGTTTAAATTGTCTAGAAGCCTACTGACTCAACTTTGGTATAAAAGCAGTATCCAAATTTCCTGTTACTTCAAAGTAATTTAAAATTAAATCTTTAAACTCAAGAATTAAACATTTTAAAGTTTATTTACTTTTAATATTTTAATTATACAAATTACATAAGAAATGAGACACAAAATGACTTTACTCATGAGATTGAATCTCTTAAGAACTATGGATTTGAAGATTCTTACAAATTAACCAGTTGATCCAGGTTATTCTTATTGGACTATGTAATTCACAGATTTCTGAACTGAAATAAATGCTGATTCTCCACACAGAGAGTCATTTATACTAAACAATAATTAAAACAAATTTCTACTCACATCTTTGTTTAATGGAAATAATTGACTCTGAAAATGTGACTTTGCCTTTGGCTTAAAATGTGGATTTACAAAAACAATGATTGCAAGCAGCAAATGTACTTATTTCAATGTATCCAGAACTTAGAGATTGAAATGTTTCTATCACAAAGGCCCAAATTCAAGGTGTGACACCATGGAAGACATGTCATAGTGAAGATACAGAGTTTTAGAGGCTAACATTTCTCTCTTCAGGTCTTGCTAACTGTATTTACAAATCATATAACATGGAGAAGTGTCTTCATGATCTCTTTGCTTTATTTTCCTTTTCTCTAAAAGAGGGATCATCATTACAGCTCCCTCATAGATTGGACTTCAGGAATGAAAGTTTAAGCAAGGAAAACAACCAGCTTATCAATAACATGCCATAGGTATTCAATACATACTAGTTATTTTAATACTATGACAATTAATTATTAGTGCTGAAATTATTCAGAAGTATTTAATTAAAAATAACCTCTACATATAAAAAATGCAATATTGTACATTTAATACTGAAAAGGTATAAGCGATTTGCTTAATATCTGCTTTGTCTTACTAATAGGACATATTAAAGAGGGAAATTGTGTATTTCATAGATATTTCCAAGAGATTTGCAGTTTTTTATTTCAGGTTCCAGGAAGCAGATATTTAATGGGTAATATTTAAATGACAGGAAAGAAATTTTTCATTTAGGGTCAAAAGCTTTCTCCTTTTGTTAATGTAATGATGTCAAAAGATGGCAGAACCCCATTCCTTCAGCTTGATCTGATCCCAAATGATGATGAAATAGAATATTCATCAGCCCTTTCTTCTCCTGAGAGAAGAAGATGTGTGTGAAAATAGAGAAAGGATGTGTTAGGGAAGGATTCTTTCCTTTCATTTGGGAATGTAAAGACTTTTTGCTTTGTTTTTAATAGTTGTCAAATGTAGGTTCTGTTCCAATCCATCCTGATATCTATCTGCTTTGCTTTTAGAGACCCTGAGTGCTATTAGTTAGGACACACTGGTTGTTCAGGGCTCCCATTCTCACCTCCCATTGTCAGCTTCCTTTCGTAGCCAGACAGTCCCCACCCATCTGCCTGTTGCCTGTTACTATGATGCAAAACTGGTGTCTGTGAAGCATCTGGATTAAGAAAAGTGTGCTAGTCTATCAGGGGGTCTACAAAAAGTCCATGGAAAATTCCATTATACTTTAATCCTATTTTTTCCAAGAATTTTGTGAAGTGTTATAAATTAGAGAGGTTACTTTGCGGACTAAGGTCACTTGACCCAAGTCATGATGTTTTGAACGCGTCAGATTTATGTGAAATTAGACATTGAATAAGGAAGACCGATGAAGAATTCATGGAGCTGGCGAAGAAAGGACAATTGCATCCTGAAAGACAAATGCATCTGCTTTGGTCGACGGACAGAACGCTTCGTAGAGGCAGAGAGACATCACCGCAAGTGCTTTTGACACGCTGAGAGCTGAGAGCAAGTTTGGGAGGACACCATGCTCAGTAAAGGTGAGGGGCAGTGACAAAGGTGAAGGACTGACCTCGTGGCCACAAGAATGGAATGAGCTCAAACATAAGAACAATTGCCAGGAAGGTGCAGAACTGGGATGCTTTTCCTTCTGTTGTGCATTTATGGTCTCCATGAGTTGGAACTTGGTGACACCACACGATGACTTTGAATTGGGCAGCTGCCTGTGACACTGAACAGGAGCAATAAGTCCCCCTTCCAAGAAACAACGTCAAACGAGGGCTGTGGCTTGAGTAAGGGTTTTGAATCTTTGTCCTTACTTCTTTTTGAACGGATTGACTTTCTCATCAGATCACATCATGGGGAAAAAATTACATCATTGCATCATTGCCAAGCCCCTGAGAACCACTGCCAAGCCATGTTTTCACATATTTTGGAGGAACACAATTCAATACACGACAGGAAGAAAATCTGACTTCTAGAGATGTGTTGTTTCTGAATGATCAGTTAGCGGCATGGAAAAAGGAGAATAAAAATAATAAATTCTTAAAAATAATCATAGAAGGGGGAACCAATGACAAGAATCTACATATAGCCTCCTCCATGGGGGACAGACAACAGAAAAGTGAGAGAAGGGAAATGTCAGACAGTGTAAGATATAACAAAATAATAATAATTTATAAATTACCAAGGGTTCATGAGGGAGGGGAAAGCAGGGAGGGAAGGGAAAAATGAGGAGCTGATACCAAAGACTCAAGTAGAAAGCAAATGTTTTGAGAATGATGAGGGCAACAAATGTGCTTGGCATAATGGATGGATGAATTGTGATGAGTTGTACAAATCCCCCAATAAAATTATTTTTTTAAGTCATAAAGTACCAATCGAAAGGTGGTATATCGAGAAAGAAGCTATTTTAATTATTTCTTGTAATCTTGCAACCTATTTCAAGATTGATTCCCTACCTTTTAATCTGTCATCTCTATTATGCCACACACACACCTTTTAATCTGCAAACAGAAACAGCATCATCCTGCACAACAACAACAAATCCAATTTTCATCAAGACAATTCTGACTCATAGCAATCCAATAAGACAGAGTAGAAAAACTTCCTCATGTTTTCGATGCTGCAAATCTTGATTGATGGAGATCATCTCATCTTCTCACCAGACCAATATTATTACATCCTGTTATGAATGACTTGTGGTTTATTGAAAATGTCCTTTTCTACTTTTAATCCAGAGTCTTTCTTGTTATCTACATACATAGATGAGGAACTTGGGTGGGTCAGTAGTTAAGCGTTGGGCTGCTAACTGAAAAGTCAGCAGTTTGGAAACCACCAGCTGCTCCTGAGGTGATAAAGAGGCTGACTGTCCCTACAGAAAATGGCACTCTCAGAAACTCGGGGGCAGTTCCACTCTGTCTTTTGGGATCACTGTGGGTTGCAGTTGACTAAAAGGCAGTGATTTGAGTTTGGTTTGGGGGCTTTATATGTATATACACAAAAGATACACACACCATTGTCTTCTTTTGAATTTATAGTTTATAACCGAATAATGAACACAGACCGCAACATTGACATAAATACCACAAGGAAAGAGTGCTTGCTCTTTGAAGTGGGATAGAAGCATTGCGGTTAATGGGACCATGCTGTAACTCTCTTGAGTTGAACTGGGGCTGGCTATCTCCCTGTGGAAAGTAGCAATTACCTTCAATCTCCCTGATCTGAAGTAATCCTTGCTACACGCGTCCCTCATTGTAAGTGATGAGGCCCACTGTTTGCTGAGTCTAACGCCAAATGATCTTTCACAAGCAAAATTTAAACTTGAAATAGGATTCTCTGGCTCCTGATTCTAAGCCTATTTTTTTTTCGTGTACTTTATACATTCCCAAATAATGTTTAGACTGGCTACAGATGGTGCTGGTGTGTAATGAGAGGGTCTCGGAAGCTGCTGCAGCTCCCAAGGGAAGATTCAGTAATGGAACTAACTATGTATTGTCCACCTTATAGACTAGATTTGATTTCGGACTCTTTGCCAAACTGTGTTTGTTTATTTCTCAGCACTGGAGGGCTTCCATTAGCTGCAGGCTGATTGAACCTTGACTATAGAATGAGGGAACAGAACATTTTCCCCCTGAATGCTGATGCAATCCTTTCTCTTTTACTGACAACTGAGTAATGTTGGCCACTAGAAACTGTGTTAGAAATGAGCTGATATTTGCAGTCATTAGTAGAAAAGAACTGTTTTGATCCTTGAGCACAAAGTGAGCATTATTTTCTAGTTGACAATATTGTAGAAGTTTGTGCCAAAAAATTGTATATTCAAGACACTGAAAGGGAAACTGCTAATATTTTAAAGCTGAAAATTACCTTGTTTCAGTAAATCGAGAGATTAATATTTAAGACCTCATAGATTTTGCTCACAGAGCATAGCCAAATATTATTATCATAACGAAAACAAAAAACGCAACTCAGCAAATTAGTCACCAAAGACCACATGTAAATTGGCATTTTACTTTCTTAACTAATAGAATCATTTGTCATTTCACTAAAGCAGTTCATTATAAAATAAATTAAGAATAAGTAAATTGTAGTCATAGCAATCATGATGAAATTATTAGCAATTACATTTGCTGGAATGGAAGTTTTGTGTGTGCTTCTTAGAAGTAGATGCTACCCAAAATAACTTTGAAAATAAGAATGTTGGATCAAGGTTTTTTTTGGTTTTGTTGTGTTTTTAATTTAGAACACCTAGTAGAAGTAAGAAAGTTGTTAATTAACATTAGAAAGTATGGTGTTACCCTTTAAAACAAACCCAACTGTGCAATTCTAATATCAAAATTAAGAAAATGAGAACTCTCACTACTACCTTAGCTAGGAAAAAGGAAATTGAAAAGCAGGAACTAGCTCATGCACTTTCTAAATAAATAAAAAGGAAATTACATTTCTCTGGGTAAATATTTACTTCCAAAGCGTGCCAACCAAAGCTACTATTTTAGAAATGGGATGTGATGGGACCTAACCAACTTGTGCTTACTAGATTTAATTGGAAATGTGCTGCTGCTTATCACTTTTAAACCTTTGCTTTAATTGTAAAGTAAGGAATTTCCAGTCTGATGTCTTAATTGCACTTGGGACCTAGTGCCCTGTTTACATATATATTGCTCTCTTGGATGGCAGCTTTTAGATGATAATATGTGAATCATGTTGAGAAGAACACTTAACCCTCTTCTACTATGGTCTCTACCTACAAGCATTTTTTTCTTCTAGATATAAAAAAACCTGTCTTTAACTATTATGGAAATAAGCACAGTTCTGGATTTCAAACATTCCAGGCACAAAATGCATACTGTGAACTAAAATGAATTTTCCAATTAAAAAAATCAATTTAAATGTTCAAATGTAGGGCACAATTTTTTGAAAAAATATTTTTTCTATATAGATAGACATCAAAAAACATTTCACAAAGAAAAATTTATGATTAGTTATTAGAAATCGCTTATTAAATTCCAAAGGCTTTAAAATAATAGACAAACCCAAGCCCATTGCCCTTGAGTCATTTCAGATTAAGAGCAAACCTATAAGACAGGGTAGGCAACTAAACTGAGACCTGAAGGAGGAGAAGAATGGAAATATGAAAGGAGAATGGAGGGTGCAGGAAGAAAATGGAAGGAGGGGATACATGGTTAGAGGAAGGAGAAGAAAAGGGGAACTTAAAATCTCATAATGAGTTTGGAAAAGAGTAAGATACTTCTTGGACATTCTTTGACTTTAAAAATTATAGATTTTTATTTATGTTTTAAAGACTCAGTGGAAAACTGCAATATTTGATATCTTGACTCCGTCTTCAAGATGAAAAAGTTGAGTTACAACATTGGAGCATTATTCAACTGTTTAAAATGTATAGTTTTTTTTTTTTTAGTTGTAAAAAGACTTATGGTCTAAATACCATCGCTGCATCTATCTAATTTACAAGGGTAAGTCAGAACACAGTGCTAGGAGGATTCCAGTTCATAGATGCACAAGTTCATTTCAAGGAGAGTCTGATCTCACATGTCTCCATGATGAGAGAACAAGTTCTCGCAATAATACACCTGATGAAGTAGCTTGAGGGTTCCTTCCCCAAAATGGTCCAATCCAAACAGGGACTTAGAAGGGGATCTCCTGGATCTGTTAAACTCAAGGCAAAGAGATCAGTTTAGAAGGTTATAGCTACCATTATTTGGGAACTCAGGGTGATTGTGGGGTTTATTAAAAATTGCTGTTGTTTTTTTTTTAAATGAAGATTGTATTGGTAAGAAAAAGATCAAGAAAGTTGCAAAGAGAAAATTTGTTTCTCCTTCACGACGATATAGTTGGGCATTTTACAAACGTGGAAAGGACTGCTCTATGATCATGTCTTGAGGAAACTTCACTCCA
>PVJH01001676.1:0-102500 GCA_004026705.1 Nesogale talazaci | reverse complement strand
ATCAATCAGATGATTAAGGCAGATGAAGGGGTTTTTTGAACGCTGAAGCCTCTGATTGTGTCTCTCCCGTATGTCCCGAAAGGGGTTGAGAAATCAATACTCTCAATCACAGCGGCAAGCATGTCTCCGTCAGTCACCCAGACTGAAGTGATTAGAATTGAGTCATAAGACAATGAATAACTCACACTGGCTTCCTGCTCTGCTTTTTCACCTCATAGAAAGCCTAATGAACTCTCCAGGCTAAGGGGACGGGCTTACAACTCTCCCATAGCACTATTAACATATCACCAGATAACAGCAAACCCCTGGGTGAGAGTTGGAATGAGAGATATTAATTTCAATCTATTAAAAGACTGATATCAGGTAAAGCTTCATTCTTGCTGGCAAAAGTAGGCACGCAGTTGGGCAGATAATACATTACCTTTTTCTCTAGTATTAACAGATTTAAATACAATTCTACACTTAACACAACTGTCAGAATCAACAGATTAAGCATGTATCTTATGATTTCACAATGAAAAATGACCCTCTTCTCACACTAAGAAAAAAAAAGAAAAAATTTTCCTAACATTCAACATCTTAGCATTTAAAATTATCAAACAGTTCTCCTACTCACAGGAATATTTTGTCCTGTTATCATTTACAATCAGTATTCTATTGATGTTTATGGTCTCACAAGGAAACCTCATTGCCATTGAGTCAATTCTCAGTCACAGTGACCCTATTTAAAACAGATTTACAGTAGGCTACATATCTCTATGAGTAGACAGCCTCATCTTTCTCTTGTGAAGAAACTGTTGATTTTGAACTATTAACTGGCTTGTTAGCAGCACAATTTGTAGCCAGCTACCCCACCAGGGCTCATAGAGTCACAAAAATTTTATAGCAAATGTACCTTAAATCACAGTACAAACAGTAGTATATAAAATCGACCAGATAACTTGTAAAATGCGTCATGCCTTATATCCTTGGACTGAAATTGCTGAGCAATTTCACCATTGTGTCACCGTTGATCTCTGAGACAACTTCTTGAAGCACTTAATGTGTCTATGATTGATAACTGCTGCTCGGTACCATAGTCGGTTCTAACTCAGAAAGCAGAACATGACCTCTATATAACAGAGGGAAACATTGCCTGGGTCTACACCATCCTCACAATCTTTCTCATGATGGGAGCTTTTTGTTGCATTCAAAATGTCAATCCATCTTCTTGAGACTCTTCTTTTTTCTGCTCTACTTTACCAAACATCATGTCCTTTTCCAGGGACTAGTCCCTCATGAGAACACATCACTTCCTTACTTTAGCTAGGTATTTTGATTTATGGGCTTTAGGGGCAGCTTTGTTGTTGGCTAGGAGCTGCTCCTGTGCAAACACATTGCAACTTTCACTGCCAACTCCATTGATCTAACAGGGAACCACCCATTAAATGCATATTCTTGACAGGGACACAGTTTGCAGGAATGACGTCTCACCATTATATGGATTGAAGCTGGTGACTTCTACACTCATCCTTCCTGGTGCAAATACCTTAACTGGAAGATTCTGAGGTTTGACTTCATGAGTCACAGTTGCAGGGATTTAAATAAACGTACACAGTTACCTTTTCAAATGCAGACTCACGGTTTCACTAACTTTGCAATGGTACCTATTTCTTACTTACTCTCTTATTGTTCAGTATGCTGGACTTAGGAGAATAATGATAAATCTACTCTATAGCTATGCTGCTCAGGGGTGGGGTGCTACGCTTAGCAGCCATTGGCAGGAAACTGGCCTTGCTGTTGGCTAGTCAGGCAGCTGTGCAAAACCAGACTTCTTTGTGCCCATGGTCTCAGACTAGAACAAGAAGCACTGAACCACTGGAGTCTATTTCCTGGCAGCCTGAGGTCCTTCAACTTGAAAGTGCTGAAGGGAAGGAAGGCAGGAAAGCGAGAGAAGAAAGAAGCCATGCAAGGGTGATGGGGAGAAATACTTACAAGTCACATAACTTCCTAGTGCGCAGAATTGAGCCTGAAGCCTCTACCCCAGTGGGGAAGGGGCACAGTGAGGCTCCCAGGACCTTCATAGAAAGTGTACAGGCTTGGCGATTTTCCAGACTTGTATTCTCAATCCAGAGCAGAGTAGTCACACCACTCAGCTTCATCTCCCCTTGTCTCCTCCAAAGAGAATCATTGTCTTCTCTGCAGGGGATTAGTCCATAGACAAACATACGGTCACCATGATGTGGACATCTCTGAATCTCTGTGACTATCTCGACAATGATCATGTGTTCTAATAAAAAATAACAAGCAAATGAATGGTCTGAATGTAGAACAAAAATAATCTTCCATTTTGCTTAACATGGATTTTCATATAATGACATGGTCTTCAGAAGCTAGTTATGTTGTTAGGTGGGGAGTGGATGTAGAGGAGAATAAAAGAAATGGAAATGTTTAACCAACTGCCTATGAACACAGAGCACCTAGACCACTTCACCCTGATTATGTTCTGTTACACTGTGGATAAGCCTTTGGGGTGGAGAATATACAGTGCTCTTAGTATTGTGTCTCTGTAGTTACATTTTCACAGAGAGAAAAAATTCCTCTTTCATTTCCTGCAAAGCTAAAGTAATATGGTAGAATATAAACAGCTAAGAAAATAAACTGAGAAGATACAGTTTCTCTATCTTACCACAGCTTACTCATCTACATTAGAATTATTGTCTGCACTACCTCCCCACTTTCATATAATTAGGTAGGCATACACACACGTGTAAATATATACATACATATTTAAAATGTGCACATATATAATTTGCCAATTCTAAAGTGTAATATATGTTTAAATGTTTACTTGGAAGCAAATAAAATAGGCTGGTATCTTTACCTGAATGATAATAGCTGCAGTTCCTTGAGCAATTATTATAAAGCAAGCACTTTCATACAAATTATCTCATTTATTTCTCCTAGTAAACCTGTGAGATAAGGACGATATCTACATTTATAGATGAGGAAACGGAGGCCGTGAAATGTTAACAGCTGGTTGAAGGATATGCAGCAAGCATTAGGTTGAAAGTCACAGCCTCGGAAGTTGACCTCATAGCCCTCGTCTTAATCCCTCAGTTATTCTACAAATTCGGGAGGTAAGCAAGAGATAGATTAAGGCCCATGGAGGAACATGGGATTTGAAAACAGACAATATGCTCTGGAAAGCTTGCCTTTTTTTGCCAATGAAGATCTGTTGTCACAGGTTAGTTGACTTAGAACAAGTCACTTAACTCTTGGGAGCCTCTACTTCCTCATCTTTAAAATGGGTATAACCCTAACTCTCTCATCAATGGCTGACCACAAACCAAAGTTCATTCATTCAGTTCTGTTTTACAGTGTCTTTGTGTATTGCAGAGGAGAACAATGTTTTACAGGATTTTCAAAGGTCACAAATCACCAGGCCTTTCTTCTGGAATCATTCTAAGAGCATTTGAACTACGACCTTTCAATTGTAGTCCAATGTTTAGCCGAACTTGCCAACTAGTGATTCAAATAATTATCTTACTGTCAGAGTCAAAGCTGATGCACAGTAACGCCCTATGGATTTGTGAGACCGTCACCGTCTACATGAGTAGAAAGTCCAGGCTTCTCCAGGAGAGTTGCTTCTGGTTTCGAACTGCCAACCAGGTGGTGGATTGCAGTCCACTGTGTAGCACATTCAATGAATAATGCACATCGGTCCCCTGGCACAGGGCCTTGAGTACAACTCCACTATATTAAAATTCAATAGAAAAATAGCATTATAAAAAGTCGCAGTTAATTTTTTTAATTTTTTGAACAAAGTGTCAATTAATAAAAAGAAAGAAGTATATATGGAGAGATCCTACTTGTACGTTACTTGATTTTACGGTCATATTGTACGATGATTCATTCTAATTCTCTAATATAAAGTTCAGAATTCTACAGAAAATTACCCATAAAATATTAAATAGGATAATTTTGCCTATTTCATTTTATAGCTTGATATCTTTAATACGTTGCTTTTCCCCAATTTGGGTAATTGATTTTTAAAAATGCATTTTGTGTTTTCATCATAATTTCTTGTTTTAAAAAAGTATTTTCCTTGTTTTGCAGCCCTATAAAATGTAATGACTTTTATCTATTGTTCTTAAGAAGTTTATGTTTTCTATAGTTTAAGGACATGTAAAGGGAACATGACATAAGATGCATCATTGCTGACATCAGATGAAGCTTGACTTAGCCAGAGAATAACAGAAAGTTGCTTACTTGTGTTTTATTGATTATGCAGATACATTCAATTGTGCAGATAATAATAAATTGTGGGGAAAAGTTGAGAAGAATGGGAATTCCAGAACACTTCATTGTCCTCTGACTGATCCAGTACATGGACCAAGAGACAGTCATTTGAACAGAATAAGTCAGGAAATGTGTGCAGCCGAGCTGTATTCTTTCCCTGTACTTATTCAGTCTGTATGTTAAGCAACTACAATCTGAGAAGCTGGAGTTAATGAAGAAGAATGTGGAGGCAGCATCGCAGGAAAGCTGATCGACAGCCTGTGACCTTGCAGATGGCACAACTCTGCTCGCTGAAAGTGAACAAGATTGGAAACACTTACTGATGAAGACCAAGGACTTTACCTTCCAATATGAACTAAAAACTCAAGGGAAGGAATGCCAAGTCTTCCCAAATGGACCAAGAGACAATGCTTTTAGATATGGGAAAAGAAAGAAGTCGTCAAGGACCGGAGTTTAAATCCTTGGATCCAGAATAAACACTAATGGAATCAGCAATCAGGGATCCACTTATGGATTGCTTTAGGTAAATCTGCTGCAGATGATTCTGTACAGTGTCGAAGAGGAAGGATTTCACTTTTAAGACTAAAAGTGCCCTGACCCTAGCCATGGTCTTTTCACTTGTCTCATATGCATGTCAAAGTTGGATAATGGACAAGGAAGACTGCAGATATATTATGCATTTAGAATTATGGGATTGGTGAAGAATGCTGAAATTCCTGCTGACTTCTCGAACAAACCAACCTGCCTGCGAAGAAGCATGACCAGAATGCTCCTTGGAGTCAAGGATGGATACGCTCTCAGAAGAGACCAGTCACGGGTAAAAGACATCACACTGAGTAAGGTTGAGGGTCACTCACAAAAAGGAAGACCCCGTGACTGTACCATTGGGCTCCAACTTCAGCACTACTGTGACGATGGCGCAGAATTGTGTAGTGTCGTGCACAGGGACACCAGGAGTTGGGCTGGATCCTACAGCTCCTAGCAATAAAAAACAGTTAAATATGGGTGCTTCTCACAAAGTAGGGCCACCTTAACACTAGGCAGGCAATTACCCTAAAAGTATCTAGGCTCACCTAAAGACTAGGTCAAGCTATCAAGCGAAAAGGATAACGTATGCAGAGGAAAGCATGCCAAGCAAAGGGAACTGTGGGTAGAAAAGTCCAGAAATGGGGAGGACCAAAAATGGCTTGATATGTTTGCAGCATAATATATTAAAGGAAGAGGGGTAAGAAGTCAGGGAGGGTTTCATTGTGAGAAGTAGCACTGTGGAAGGAGTCCTGGTGGCATAGTAATTACTGTTGGACTGTGGTCCCCAAAGTCAGCATTTTAGAAACCATCGAAGCACTGCCCAGGCTTTCTCCTGCTGTAGAGAGGCAATTCTACCCTATACTATAGAGTCATTGTGAATCAGAATTGACTCCATGGCAGTGAGCTAAAGCTGAGGAGACTGTCAAGAATTGTGATTACATAATAAGAGGAGTCCTATTGGTGTAGTAGTTATGACTAGGGCTGTGGTCTGCATGGTTGCTGGTTCAAAGTCAACCGCAGCTCGGCAGGAGAAAACTGTGATTTTTACTCCCATAAACAGTCTCTGAAACCCATAGGTGGACACTATGGGTCAGCAGGGACTCAAAGGCAGTGAGAATAAGAGAAATAAGAAATCTCTATGAACCAGTTGTGAAATATCATGAGCTTTTCAAGTTAGAAAGAACAGTCTGTGAAGAGTATATATTAGGAAACTTTCATTGTATTACTCAAACATGAAATTAGGAAACAAAATCACTGGGAAGCAGGAGAACAGATAAGGTCAGGATTGGAAGGTGTTGGTGAGCTCTCCAGAACTTAGGAGGAGGATTCTGGGTCAGAACCCAAGTTTGAAGCCATGAGAGCACTGGTGTTCCTTACAGTGGGGATGCACAAGACCTCGGGGTGTATGTCAAGCAGTTCTATTTCAGATCCCACACAATATTTTTTCTCACTGACAGATCACAAGTTCATTCCTAATTTCAGTATTCTACTCATTGCCTAGTGGGCTCAAGGATTAGTTATGAAAGTTCTCAGAAAAAGACAGTGAGGGTTTGGGATATATTCGGCCCAATTGTGCAAGAATGAGTATTTTCTCTAAGGATTTAGTGAGAGCATTACAGAAAACCTTACTCATGTCAAAGCTTTGTATGTGTTCTATTTTGCATAATTTATTTGATGTTTTATTTATATCCTAATTCCAGAAAATATTTTAAATAGGCTACACAAAACAGAACAATATAAAATAAAATTAGGCAAAACCTATTTAAAATAAATCAAGATGCACAATTAGGGAAGGCAGCCAAATTAAGGATCTTCCAGTGGCAGATTGGTGGAAGTCAGATAATTTTAGTTTGGATTTGATTATGATGCCGTCTGATGTTCTGGATATTTATTTAATTATTCTTAAGGCCTTAAATATTTCCATTCTTTATCTTGCCTCATTAAAAAAGCATAATTTATCTATAAAAAGAACTGCTTGTACAATTAAGAAAGTTAAGGACATAAGTTAAAAGAAGAAAACATTTGCCCATAATCCTGCAAACCTATCAGATAAATTGCATGAGGTCAGGATATTTTGTCAAAAATTTTTTCACTTTAACAAACAGTTGCTAATGCAAAAATAAGAGGTAGCTTTATCGTCTGCTTTTGCTGTGAGTTGCCATGTAATCCGCTGTGCCTCATGGTGAGCTGACACTGCAGGACCTGCTGTATGTCAGCTCAGATCCTTGAGTTTCATTAGTTCATGTTGGGGATTGATCACCAGACCTTTCTTCCTACTCTGCTCTGCTTCAGCAGCTCTGTTGAAACCTCTCTGAGTGCCCACAGCAGAGCCTCCAGCATCCTAGCAACATGGAAACCACCACCGTGTGACAAGCTGACTTCGAAATCACTGGGATTTGGCAAAGGAGTTCTGTGGATTAAGTGTCAGGACTGCCAACTACACGGTTGGTAGTTCAAATCCACCAGCTGCTGTGTTGGAGAAAGATGAGAATTCCACAGGGAACCCTGGTGGCTCAGCAGCTTACACCTTAAAGGCTGATCATGGCAAGATCAGTTGTGGGGAGAACACAGAGGCATTTTACTCCAATAAAAGTCCAGTCTCAGAAACCACAGGCACTACTGTTCTCCTCTCTCCCAAATGGTCACCAGGAGTGGGAATCAACGTGATCACTCAATGCGAGTTATTGATGGCCTTGAGTTTCTTTGTGTTCTGAGTCAACATCAACTCAATGGCAGCATGCTTTATTGTTTTGTTTTGGAGGAGGACTGTGAGAAATCATTCCTAAATCACTGCTCAGCAATACATTGCTTTCCCAGGATATGAAGAGACCACCTTCAGTATATGCTACATTACTCATAAATCGTGGGAATTGTTTTAAAATAAGATACAGAGAACATGTCCTTAAAAGGAATAATGTAGAGGTTTCTTGGTTCTATTTAGCTCATTGTAACTGGTTTCAACTTTTCCCTTTGACCCATTCAATTTTGTCATTCACACAACAAATATTTATTGGACAGTGGCAATATGCCAAATGTCATTCTATGTGAATATAGCATTAATACAAAAACAGATGAGATGTCAGATCTGTGAAGCATACATTCTAGTGGGGGATAAACAGACAACTTAAAAACTGCACTGCATGCCAAATAGTAAGATATGCTCTGAAGGAAAAAAAAAACAATAGTGAATATATAAGAACAGAGAATAATGACTTAGGAAAGGGGACTATATTTGGAGAGTAGATCCAGAATAAGTCTTTCTGATAGAGAGCCATAGGGTCCCTCATATAAAGTCTGTACAGAGTAGGCTCAAAGGAGAGCAGTACAGGTGGAGAGGAAAGAGGCATGAGGGGTTTGGGCATCAACAGGAATCCTATATTCCCAGAGCCCAACATTTGCGTAGTGAAGTATGGAGGCCACTTTTAACCTTCTTGGATGCCAGTAGGAAGGAGAATCCAACCTTTCACCAGTACAGTGCCACTTGCTACAAGGAGAGGTAGGACATGCTTCCATCTTGACACTAAGCATCCCTCTCATAGCAGTGGCTATACAGAGCTCACAGACAATGTTCACAGTTATTGGGGCTCATTGTGGCAGCTTATTAGTTACAAAATTGTAAGGAGGGAGTTCTTTGGTCTACAGCACCTCTCTGGGCCATGCTGAATGGCCTATCAATCTAATGTTCTGCCTCTCCATTACCAGGTCCTTTGACTTCTGCCTCGGTAGGCCAGGGAGACCACCTACTGTTCTGCTTCACATCTCTAAATGGTCTTCCACTAGAAAGTAAACTGGAATGATAATTTAACAGCAGGCATTATATGAATGCTATTTATAGGCCTGGAATTGGGTAGCATTGACAGTGAATAGGTCTATGAAATGAGTCCTGGCTAAGAAGACCCTGAAAGCCTGGTATGTAAGAAGGATAGAAGAAGGATACCCAAGACAGAATGCTATTCTCAGAGGAATGTGCCAAAGGCATGTAAACATAAGGAAATGCTGCGACTATTCATGATGTTTCCTAAAATTACTGTAGATGAATAAATCAGTCTCCTCACTGCCATTGAGCCAATTCTGACTCTATGGAGAGTAGAGCTGTCCTGTGTGGGCCCCCAAGGTGATCCATCTTGAAAGGAGTAGAAAGCCTCTTTCAGATAAATAAATAGGGTTTAGGGGCCTTTGCTGAATTGTTATATTAAAAGAAAACTGCCATAATGATGTGATCATCTGTCTCTGTCTGAAAGAATGAAATGTGGAGGCTCTGATCTAGTTGGTCGTGATAATGTAGATGCGACTAGAGTACATCACTTCTCCATGAATGTCCGTGGAGCACGGGGGCTAATGCGATAGTTGGGATGAGGACTTGGTGATAAACTTGTGAGCAATATGTGCCAGAACCACTAGTTCCCCACCCGACCTCCACCCCACTGCTCAGCTCATGTCTATTTGCTGATGAAAACAAGCCAGTAAAAAGGGATACATTTGATGGCTTCAAAGAA
The DNA here is from genome assembly GCA_004026705.1 of Nesogale talazaci. Lineage (NCBI taxonomy): Eukaryota > Metazoa > Chordata > Mammalia > Afrosoricida > Tenrecidae > Nesogale > Nesogale talazaci. Next base: position 93,195 of record PVJH01001676.1, on the reverse strand, counting down.
ACAGGCATACAAGTAATGTTCATGAGAGGGCGAGAGTCCTGTGATGACATTAAGAGCATTGACAATATATTCTTTTGATTACTACAGTATGTTGATTACTAGGGTATATTTGGCATATTTGGACATGAGAATATGGCATAATTAAGAATAACTTCATAGTTTACTTTTACTTAAAATATATGTGAATGAGGTATTAAATATTCCTATTTTATCAAAGATTTCTGGAAAAGAATGAAAAGGAGATTAGTTGTGGTTTTTTTCCTTTAAAATTTTGTGTCTACCAATGAAACAAGAGCACATATTAAAATAAATGAGACTTGTGGAAACAAATATGAGTCCCACTTAATAAGGTTCTTTTAGCCACAGCCTTTATTACTCCCACAAAATGACTTTCACTCTCTGATGGGTCTGTGTAAGAAGAGGGGTGAAATGTACTGATAAAATTATATGGTTCAGCTGTGGGTAATTGTTAACAGGGCTAATTGTGACTGTCCTCTGCTGGATATAAAATGAATGGATCATCTCAGAAGCAGGAGCGGAGATCTTACTATCAGCAAGAAAGAGCAGCCAAATGGACTGTGTCTTTTGACCACCAAGATCCCCCCACATAGAACTTCTTTGATCTAGGAGGCAGCTTTGACACCGGAGAACAGAGAAGCAGCCACAGGACTGGGAGCAAAGCATGAGACTAAGTCATCAACTTGATACCTACTATCAACTAGGGGCCCTATAGGACAGGGTAGAATGACCCCTGTCAGTTTCTGAGACTTTAATTCTTTCCGTTTTTTGTTTGTTTTTTTGTTTGTTTTTGTGAGCATCACTGCCCTCTGGTGGTCGTGGGAGCTACCCAGCGCTGCTCCTGAGAGCCGCAGTCGAATTTGAACCGCCAAACCCGCGGGCCGCAGTCCCGCACTCAACCACTTATGCCACCGGGGCTCAGCGAGACTTTAATTCTTTATAGGAATAGACAATCCTGCCCTTTTCCTAACCACACCACCACCAAGGTTCCTTAAGCATGAGACAGAGCGATGGATTTCCCAGTTCACAAGTAAAGCTGAGTGTTTGGGGTTGGTAGGATAACTTGTAAAATGGAATGCCTCTGGGTACTAAGTTCAGTGGTTGGCTGTCTCATGGAGCTGGAACTGAGTACATTTAGACTGGGGCATCCAGTGGAGTGGCATGCCCTTTGGGTATTTATTGGGAGCCCTAAAATAATGCATGGCCACATCAACAGTATGAGGGCCAGACAGACCTCCCTACAGACAAGAAGAAACTGTCCTGGCTGAACAACTGTATCTGGAGCATTCCACACATGAAAATGTCTCACCTGCCAACTTCCTTAATGAGGCTCATAAGCTCAGATATCTTCTGTGTGTTCGGTGTGAGTTCGGTGTGGTCATTGCATTGAGTTACAGAATCCAGCTTAAAAGCACAATGCTTTGGGAGACAGAGCAATACAAGTAAAGTGTGCTGAGGGCTGGGGGAAAGTCACCTCAGACAACCCACATATAGAAAAGAATGCTTTAGGATGAGTTGTCATTAAATGAATGAGTGGTGGAAACCAGCACTAAAATGTGAGAGTGTATACCTTATCATACTCAACTGACTATTCTTTTTATCTATTTAGAAAAAAAAATTCTTGATTAAAAAAAAAAGGATAAGAAAATAATCACCCAGAAAATAAAACTCCAGTATATAAGGTAAAGATTTTTCATGAAGACTAAATTACCAAGCAAAACAATTAATAATATGCTCCTCCCCTCATCACCTACTTTTTATCCCAAAGAGTTAGAATGTTTTGAGAAAAGCCTTGGATGGGAGGAGGAGTGTGGAATTATTTTAACAGCATTTCCAGGATTTTTCAGTGACTCATAGTTCTAGGCATTCATGTGAATTCCCAGCTTGCATTTTAGAACTTTACAATCATTTAAAAAGCAAATGCCTTCCAACTTTTCGTTATAATGAGATCAAAATCTCCTCAGAGAAAGCTTTGAATAGTGTTGGTATTTGCCTTCCTTCTCCCCTACCCCAACATATTGATATGCTTCATCACATTGTAAGATGGACTGCTCCTTGTTTTCAGGAAGCAAAACTCATGATTGATAGACGTAAATGCTGACTATTGACACTGAACTGGAATGGGTGCCTCCCCTTTAGGAAGTATCAGTGAATCATATTCTATAACCTTGTCATTGTTTGATCTCATTTTCTCCTTTGATATGTGCATTCATAGGCATTACTGTACAAATAATAATCCCCCACATTTCAGTGGTTTAAATATCAAACATTTACTCTCATTATCATACATGTATGTTACATAATGCATAGTTTGGGCTGTACATATGTTTTCATTATGACAGCCAGGCTGAAAGAATAGTTCTTAGATGGAAATATGAAAGTCCTCTTAAATATTCTGCCCAAATATTGTATACAGCACATGTACTCATATTCTAGAACATATTATTCACCCAAACTCCAAATCTCACAAACAATAATTAATTTCCTCCATATAATATGCTCCAAGTTATACAGAGTAAATAATACCAAATTTCAACACAACAAAGTACAGTATTAAAAATGTACAGATCTTAACATCCAAGTTCAGGTATGGGAGAAATATTAGCTATCTTGAGAGCCTTAAAAAAAAATTATTCTGGGGCTGAGCCCCAGTGGCGTAGCAGTTGTGCGCGGGACTGCGGCCCATTGGGTTGGAGGTTCAAATCCAGCAGCAAGGCTGGGCCTCCTAATCCCACCACCAGAGGGCAGTGATGCCCCCCCAAAATTTATTCTTTATCTTGTTGACATGATAGGATTTTGTTTTTTCCAGTTCTTTTCATGACTACCATAATCTATAGATTATGCAATAGTCCTTACTCTTACTTTATGCTAAGGGATTTGATAAAGCAGTGATTCTCCACCTTCCTAATGCCAGAGCCCTTTAATATAGTTCCTTATGTTGCAGTGACCCCCAACCATAAAATGATTTTCATTGTTCCTTCATAACTGTAATTTTGCTACTGTTATGAATTTGCAACACCTGTGAAAGGGTCATTTGACCCCTATGTTAGACAGGGTTCTCTAGAGAAACAAAACCGGGACGCTAATAATTTTTATATATGTGTATAGATATATAGAGAGATAGAGAGATGATGTATAGATAACATAAGTAATAAACAATTAATTTATAAAGCAGTATGAATGACTCGGTGCAACTCACTTCCAGGAGACAGCTAATACACTAGCAAGTCTTCAGTGCCACCGGGTAGTGCTCTGTAGAGCAATTCAGGCTCTCTGGCCACAGGCAGCAACCAACAAGGCAGGTCACCCAGTGAGCCAGATGACAGGGTCCAACAGTCCACATCTCAAGAGGTGCATATTCCAGTAGCGTGGTGAAGCATGACTTGAAGGAACCTCAGCTCACAGCAACAGAGTACACAGATTAGGTGTCCCACAGGTAGTGTAGCTTGCAAATAGGGACGCAGAACAAGCAAGGCTTGTCCACTGGTCCAATGGTGATCAAAAAGCAAGAGACAAGAAGAGACAAGCCAAGCCATTTATCTCTCCGCCCTTCAGTGAATCCCACATGTGTTCATGGGTGATGTTGGCACAATAAACCTACATATCGCAATCCAAACCTTGCCAACTTGCACCTGCACATAATTCTTTAGCCATATATAATTTCCAGACATCAGTGAAACTACACATACTTAACATCAAACATTTATCATATATATAAATGAAAGCTACATGGAGCCTAGTTGTACATACATGAATAAATGAAAGCTATTCAGTAAGCACATATAAAGAAAATACACTAATAATCACAAACTTCACTTTCGCTATTGATCACACGATCGTAACTGATAGGCAGAACTAGCTTCCTCTACTACCTATTCTGTATTAACTTTGCCCTTGGCAAGCACCTCAGCTGGCTGGGTTTTTTGTCTGGCAGGCTGACCTACACCTTCATTCTTGTGGGGTCTGGGTCATTAGACATCCTATCAGGATTGGGTTGCTGTAACTTACCATTTACTTTAATCACAGAGCATGGGAGCACTAAGAGTCAGCCAATGGAATCTCCTGGATTTCAAACATATCCTTCTTCACCTGCATTATGTAGCACCAGTCCAATTTCTCTTTGGTAATCAGGATCAATCACACCACTCAGTACAGTGACACCCTTCCTGACCTGTTGATCTAAAGGCATGAGAAGTCCAAAGTGGCCAGGGGGCATTCTCAGCTGCCAGATCAGTGGAGTCCATGCTGTGTTTCCAGGTGGGAGAGTTCCTTCCTTCAGGATCATGACCTCCAGGCCTGAAGCACATAGGGTTGCTGGAACAGGAAACAAAAAATGCTGAAAGCAGATCACTAGGAGTAATAGTGAGTGGTGCCACTCCAGCATCCACACCTTGGTTCTTGGCCCTATGAATTCTGGCTATTGGAGACACAGCACCATATACTGGCCACTGGTTTAGAGCCTATACAGCTTCCTGGAGAATATTGCCCCATCGTTGCAAGTTGTTCCTACCTACTTGACACTTGAATTGTGTCTTTAGTAGCCCATTCCATCATTCTATCAAGCCAGCTGTTTCAGAATGATGTGTAACATGATATGAGCAGTGGATTCCATTGCCATGGGCCAATTGTCATACTGCATTTGTTGTGAAATGAGCTCCTTGACCTGAAGCAATGCTGTGTGGGATGTCATGCTGGTGGATGAGACATCCTGTAAGTTCATGAACGGTAGTTTTAGCACATGCATTACATGCAGGGAAGGCAAATCCATATCCAGAGTATGTGTCTGCTCCAGTAAGAATGAAATGCTGCCCATTCCATGACAGAAATGGCCCTAGGGAATTAACCTGCAACCTGTTGATCTCCCCAGGGAATGGTCCCATATCTTATACTTAATGTTGTTTTCTGCTGCTGCTGGCAAATGGGGTACTCAGCAGTGGCAGTGGCCAAGTCAGTCTTGGTGAATGGAAGTGCATGTTGTTGTGCCCATGCATGACATCCATCCCTGCCACCATGTCCACTAGCTCATGCACCCATTGGGCGATAACAGAAGTAGCAGAGGAAAGAAGAAGACCAGTCTCCATAGTGCATGCCATCTTATCCACTTGATTTTTCAGAGGTAATCCTTTGGTGAGCATTCACATGAGACATGATTACCTTTACTTTCTTGGCCCATTCAGAGAGGTCCATACACATACCTCTTCTCCACACCTCCTTGTCACCAATTTTTCAATCATGTTCCTTCCAATTTTCTGACCATCCAGCCAAGCCCATGCATGAATCAGTATACATTCTAACATATGGACATTTTTCCTTGCAAGCAAACTAAACAGACAGGTGCAGTGCTCAAAGTTCTGCCCATTGGGAGGATTTCCTTTCACCACTCTCCTTTAGGAAGATCCCAGAAAGGGGCTGTATTGCTATTGCTATTCACTTCTGAGTAGCACCGGCATACAGTGCACAGCCATCCATAAACCAAGCATGACTTTTCTGTTCTTCAGTTAAATTATCATAAGGAACTCCCTAGGAGGCCATAGGAGCAAATAGGGAGAAAGAAGGTAATGTAACAGTAATGGAGACTATGGACATTTGGGCCACTTCTTCATGCAGCTTACTTGTACCTTTAGGTCCTGCTCTGGCCCAATCTTATATATACCACTTGCATTTAACAATGGAGTGTTGCTGTGCATGTCCAACTTTATGACTGTGAGTCACATAATACCCAGTTCATGATGGGTAGTACAGGCTGCATGGTGGCCCATGGTGAGGCGTTCAGTCACCATCATGGTCCAGTAAAAGGCCAACAGCTATTTTTCAAAGGGGGAGCAGTTGTCTGTAGAGGATGACATGACTTTACTCCAAAATCCCAATGTTCTACACTGTGATTCACCGATAGAGGTCTACCAAAGACTCCACTCTGCATCTTTATCTAAAACTTAAGTCCCAGTGGCAAAGCAGCTTGCACGGTAGCTTGAACCTATTGCAGAGCCTTTTCTTGTTACAGGCTCCACTCAAAATTGGAGGCCTGGCTGAGCCCCGGTGATGTAAGTGGTTGAGTATGGCCCATGGGGTGGGTGGTTCAAATCCAGCGGTGGCTCTCAGGAGCAGCACTAGGTAGCTCCCATGACCACCAGAGGGCAGTGATGCCAAACAAAATTGGAGGCCTTTCATGTCACTTGATAGATATGTCAAATTAGAACATGAAGGAGGACTACCTTTACCTGCCCCACACCACTGGACCCGTAGAAATTTTAATGAGATAGAGTGTGCTTGAATCTTCATTGGGTTAATTTCCCAACCTCTTGTATGCAGATGTTGCACTAATGAAGCTAGAGTCTTTGATAGATCCTCCTTTGTGGGTCCAGTCACCATGTCATTACTATAATGGACTAGTGTGACATATTGTGGGCTACACAGGTGATCAACTTTCCTTCAGACCAAATTTTGGCACATGGCAGAAGATTTGATACACACTGAGGGAGAGTTGTAAAAGTGTATTGTTGCCCTTGCCAGCTGAAGGCCAATGACTTCTGGTGGTCCTGAAAGGAATCACCACCCCCGTACCTTTGAAGACTTTGATGTTGGCACTGATCTCTGCAATCCCTCCAGGAAAGCAGTACAGCTTCTGGGGTACCATTTTCCTGGGCAATAGCAGTTCCAATGGTGTCTACTTGCCCTTTCCCACCATGATAGCCCTTATTTCATATTTCGTGGACCTAACATGGGGGTTCTGCCAGTTACTAGGTATGACTATTCCAATGATGCATTCTGGAACTGGAGAAATAAACACTGGACTCACAGTGAAGCATACCTAAGCTAAAACGTCAATGGTAACTTGACCTCCATAAGCCACCACTCTGACTGGCTAGCCTTTGAAGCACTTGGGTCTCTTGGAATTAGTGTCAGTTCAGAGCCAGTGTCTAATAGTACACGAAAAGTTTGATTATTTCCTTTCTCCCAGTGAACAGTCACTCTTGTGAAAGGCCACATATCCCTTTGGGGAAAACTAGAAGAAAGACTAACAGTATAAGCCTTCTGTGATATAGCTGGATCCTCTTTCAAAGGAAGCTGGCCTTCCCCTCACTGAAGGGATTGTGGGTCTGTAAACTGACTCAGGTCTGGGAATTGATTAAGTGTTCATGACTGTCTATCCTGCTGTTCACCTGATCTAGCAATCTTCTGCCTATATAGATCACATACATATTTAGTAGGTTTCTCATGTATTTCACTCCTAGGAATACTGACTAAGTAGTCAATGCCATAAGTCCACACAAGACAGGTTGCTTTGATTACTACAGAAACCTTGCTGTCTATTGTAACCAGGTCCACACTGTCTCTTTTGATTCAGTTCTGACATCTGCCCTCTATCACCATGGGATCCAATCATCCTCATCCTGGGCAAATGTGGAAGTTCTTTAGAGCAATTCCCACTGTCAATTGTGGTGCATATAAAATAACGATTAGAGGAGTCTTCAGAGATGCAGGGGCCCTCTTTACAAATTTGTTTCTTATGGTTGTGGTGAAGAGTATGTCCTCAGGACATGCCATTTTTGGGTTTATGGAAATATCCTGATAGATCCATTCAAACCTACAATTTTCCCTAAGATTTTGGATGTCTTCTACAGTGTACCAAGGTAGGTCAGGCACCTCAAGTTGGTTTAATCTAGGCCATCTGGCAGTCCAAACTTCAGTGAACCAACCAAATAAGTAATTAAATCCTCTCAGCCTCTCTTGCTGAGACATTAGAAGAATAATCTGTGTTTAGGGGTTCAATATCCAGAAACTCCGACTGGTCTAATATTACATTTCTTGCATCAGCATCCCAAACTCTTAGTAATCATTCCCAAGGATAGTCCCCAGGCTTCTGCTGGTACATATTCAAAAGCTCAAGCAGTTCTTTGTGAGTGTAGAGCACTTCTTCTTGGGTAATCATCTCAAAATCACCTTTAGGAGCTTTCTGAGCCTTAATTTTAGTTAGAGGTCTAGAGGAAATCATTGGTGTTGAGAGTGTTTCCTGGTTGTTCTCAGTTCTATCTTATAAGGCATCTCCTTCAGATGCAGCCCACCTGTCTTTTCATCTTGAACAGTTTGGTTAATTGGCTCAGGTGTGGGTTGTTTTGTGGATAGTGGATTAATACCCTCAGCTGGGAGGGGTGGATAATTGACTGGACTGGCTCAATTGTTTCTAGGGACTCAATATCCTCCTCTTCCTGATCATCAGTCCGTATGTTCCCATCCCATATTTCAGGGTCCCAACTTTTTCCTATCAATGCCCTCACTTTTGTATCAGACACTGGTATAGATCTGCAATTCAGCTGACATTGTAATTCAGCCACTCATATAATGAAATGCTGGACCTGGTTCTCAGCAATGTCAGCTCTATTGATAAAGGTGAAAAGGCTCTCCTTTGTAGCACAGGCAGATTTAAGTCTGAAAGTTGGCACTTGAGGTGTGCTTCTGAGGCCCTGAGACCATCCTTCTCCTTAATCACACTTTTCATTGTAAGGAGGACCAGTCAACCAGATTTCCTATACTTGCCATCCTGACAAAACTGCTGGAAACTATCAAACATACAATAACTCAAGCAACTCCTGAAAAAGCATCCCATCTACCAGTTGTGATACTTTAAATCTTAGTTTTGCTATTTCCCACAATGGATTAGTAAGAGTGACAAACTAATTCATTCCTTTAGGTGTAGAAATAGGATTAAGTGCTGTTAAGAATAATCAGTCTGGGGAACCAATTTAAGAAGCCCATATTTATGATTTTATTTCTCTTGAAGCCCTCCTGGTACCAATTATGCTAGATATGGTCCTCTAGAGAAACAAAGCCAGTGTACTAATAATTATATGTGTTTATCTAGATAGATACATATATAACATAAGAAACATATATACATATATAACATAACATATATAACAGTTAATTAATCTATAAAGCAGTAACAATGACTCAGTGCAATTCACTTTCATGAGACAGCTAATAAACTGACTGAGAGACACTGATCTGTGTCAATTTCAGCACTGAGGGTGTAGGAGTGAATCTATCCTGTCAATCTGTAGATAGCTAATGAGGCCTCTGGGTGGATGTGGCAGTCATATGCTTATGTTAATTTTTACGATTGAAATGTAGGGGTGGAGTCTAGCCTGTTAATCTGGAGATGGCCATTGAGTAGGCAAAGAGGCCTCTATGTGGGCATGGCTTTTTCCTGAGACTTTTGGGAAATCCCGCAATATTTTCTTTGTGAAGATGAGAAGCTATCTTTCCCAGTTGTTGGGAGTTAGTTTCAGAGACGATTAATCACAAACAAGATGGTAGCATCTGAGAAACTGGAGGAGCCAGCAGAGAGACCACACGACTTTGCCCTGTTTGAGCCAGGTCTCTGAAGCTGGGGCGGCCACATGGAGACCTCTGCCAGCAATGAGATGCTTCTGCTGTTGACGGACCCTGAGCCCTGGAAGCAAGGAGCCATGGGGAGACCCCTGGAAGGATTCTGCACCCACTTACCTGTGACTTCGTGAGTCAGAAGGAGACTTTATAGACTGATTTCAGGCATATGGGTTAATATTGGACTTCTGACCTTGAACTGCACTGGGCTGCAATGCCTTCTCAGTGTCACATTCCTTTTGTATATAAACCCTTTCCTTATATTGATATGTGTGTCTATGAAATTTGTTCCTTTAGTCTACCCGGACTAACACAGTGGGCATGGTTTTCTCTTGAGAAATTTAGGAAATCTCGCGGTATTTCTGAATTGGAGGAGAGAGACTTGAATAAGTCTCTGGGAGATGCTCTACTGACAAGAGAAGATGGTAGCATAGACCCTGAGTCCTAGGAACTGGAGGAGCTGGAGGAAAAGCCACACAGGGTTACCCTGATGAAACCAGACCTCAGAAGCCAGAAAAGTCAAAGAGACAGCTCTGCAAGCACTGAGATCTTTCTACCACCAATGGATACTGCTGATGGACCCTGAGCCCTGGAAACAAGGAGCCATAGGGAGACCCCTGCCAGTGCCAGAATGTTTCCACTGCCGTGGGATGCACAAGACTCTGCACCCACTGGCCTGCGATTGTCCTGGTGTCATTATACATGCTTTGTGAGTCAGACAGAGTCTTTATAGACTGGTATTGGACATATTGGCTAATATCAGACTTATGACCTTGGACTAGACTGGGTTGGGATGCTTTCTCAATATTCCATTCCTTTTGTATATAAACCTCTCCTTTATATTCATATGCATTTTTATGAAATTGTTTCTCTAGTCTATACAGACTAACACACTGGCAGTCCTTCATGTCCTGAGGGTCTCCACGTAGTCCTCTGTAGAAATCAAGATCTCTTGCCACAGGCAGCAAACAACAAGGCAGGTCACCCACAGTCAGTCAGATGACTTGGTCCGACAGTCCACAGCTCAAGAGATGTAGTATTCCAGAAGCATGGCGAAGCAGGTCTTGAATAAACTTCAATTTACAGCAACACAGTCCACGGACTAGGAGTTCCACAGGTAATGTAGCTTGCAAATAGGGGTACAGAACAAGCAAGGCAGCCACACACTAGTCCTATGATGATCAAAGAGCAAAAGACAAGAAGGAAAAGGTTCACCAAGCAATTTATCTCTCCATTCTTCAGTGAATTCCCCATGTGTTCATTGGCCATGTTGGCAAAATAAACCTACCTATCACAACCTCCAAAGAGGTTGTGACCCACAGGTTGAGAATCGCTGTGATAGAGGGACTATGTTATTCAATTGTGCATGTCAGATGCTGACTCATCAGGTTTACAAGACTCCTTCAAGTTTCTGTGCTAACTGCAGCTTTTAAGACAAATGTGAGCCTTGAACATTTGATAAATTTTCCTATCATCCGTCCGCATAAACATCATGTACCTATCTCTTCCTTGGGGGTTTTGTTATGTATTTTATTCCAAGAAACAGGACTCAAGCTCTGTCTACTCTTACCCCCCTCAAAACAAAAATAAAAGCAACACAAAGATAAGCAACCAACTGTCACTGAGTCAATTCTGACTCAGCAAGACTTGCAGCATTAGAGAATAGATCTGCGTTCGATAAGATTTCTAAAGAATGTGACTCTTGGAATTAAATTGCCAGTCCTTCATTCCAAGATACCTTTGAGTTGGTTCAAACTGACCACTTTTCAGATAGTCACTGAACACTTCACCATAGATATGACCCAAAGGCTTCATCTCACAGCTCTCCGATCTTACAGCAACCTGGACATCCCTGTCCAAGAAGCAAATACAGATGACCTCAGACTTAGAATCTAAAAGATTCTTAGAATCTTCTTTGTGTTTGATGTCCCCAGGGATCAAACTGTCAGACATAGAGTCGAATTCAAGAAGTCTATTTGGAAAGTACAGAAAACAATGGTAGGAGAGTGGTAGGAGAATACTACAAAGAAGTAAAGATTATTGTGGGATTTTTGTTTTTTTCTGTTTTTAAGTGCCAATAAGTTGGTGGGAGATTGGAGTTTCATTCTACCAGGAAATGCTAAGGAAGAATTATTCCATGTGAGGGAATCTTTATTTATTTATTTATTTATTTATTTATTTATTTTTCACATCACTGCCCTGGTGGGAATAGGAAGCCCAACCTTGCTTATGGAGAGCGGCTGCTGGATTTGACCCTCCAACCCTACGGGCCGCAGTCCCGCACACAACCACTGCGCCACCGGGGCTCAGTTATTATGTATACATCCATGTTTGGGAATGCTTGAGTGTCATGGGGGCCTCTACCTGTGGTAAAGTTACTTCCTCTGAATCCAGCCTGCTTTCCACAGACAGCAATGCGACTCTCCACATTTCTGGAGAAAGGAGGGATCTGCTTCAGAGATGTAGGAATTGCTAATTCCTAGTCAGCTGGCATTCCCTGTCAGAATACGAAGAGAAAGGGAAGGAAGATGCAGCTTCTGATGGAGCTTTCATCCCCTTCCCTCCAGTCCAGTACAATCCATTTTGAATATCGGGGTGTAAAGCCTTCTTCTATCATATATTTAGCCATGACATTTCGCCTCTACTCAACTGTCTCCCTGTTATGGCCTTAGGCTTTTCAAAGTAAAATAAGCAAAACCAGGAAGATTCATAGGCCAATTTATTTTATTGTCGTGCCACAGCAGCCCCTAATCCTCAACTCACCTCATTCCCCCATCAAATCCTAAGGCAATGCACATAGGGCTATCAACTTTGGAAAGGAAAGGAAAGGAAACAGGGGAAATGAAGCAACAGTAAAGCCAGGTTATTTTCTCCAAGTTTTATGCTATGCTAGCCTTATTATCCTATAGTGGTGTAGTGCAAGAAAGATATGTATCTTGTAGACTAACTGCTAAATGTTGCTATTGGTTGTCATCAAGCTAGTTTTGATTCAGAAAACTGCTGTATGATACAAGGAACCACTAACTGATTCTGTGGCCTCCTCATAAGCACTGCTAGATTTAAGCCCATTATGCAGTCACAGTGTCAATCCTTCTCATTGAGGGTCTTGCTGTTTTTCACTTCCATTCTATTATACCACCCATATGTTCTTTCCCATGGATTGGACTCTCCTGTCAATATTCCAAAGCTTATTAAACAAGGTCTTACCATCTTTGCTTCTAAGCAGTACTCTGACTATACTTCTTTGGAAGATACATTTGGTTTTCTTCTGTCAATTAATGGCATATTTAATACTCTTTGTCAACACCATAACCCAAAGGCTTTGGTCTTCCTTTCTCATCAGCAAGTTTTCACATGTATATGCAGTTATGGAACGTATCATGACTTGAGCCAGGTTCACCTCAGTCTTCAAAATCTTAGACGTGTTTGCTTTGTAATCCTTTAAAGAGGCCTTTTGTAACAGATTTGGTCAGCATGTCATTTGATTTCTTTGCTGCTACTTCCATGGTTCTTGATTGTGAATCTAAGTAAAATGAAATCGTTATTTTATGTTGACTTGTAATCCACACTGACGGTGGAACACTTTGATCTTTATCAGTAAGAGGATGTGAAGTTAGGGATACAAACTCCTGACAGTAGATGGATGTTGGCTGAAAACAGAGAAGAGCAGAAAGACATTTACTTGTATTTTATTGTATTTTATTGTATTTTTATTGTATTTTATTGACAATAAAAAGTAAGGCACTCAACTGTGAACCAAAGCAAATGATGGACAACATTGCAAACATTGCACAGAATTAAACCTCAGAACCCTTAATTATGTACAAGGTAAACCTGTACATAGACAAAGAGGTGGTTATTCCAATAAAATGAATTGCTACTACAGGATTTAATATCAGGAAAGTATGCATCAGGGTTGTATTCTTTCACCATACATATTTAATCTGTGTGCTGAGCATACAATGAGCAAAGAGAAATGATATTAAGAAGAACTTGGAATCAAGATTGGAGGAAGAGTTATTAACAACCTCCGATATGCAAGTAAACAAATATTACTTGCTGAAATTGAAGGGGATTTGAAATACCAGATAAGAACCACTAAATATCAACCCAAATTATCAGTGGCTTACCATACCCCAAGTTTATCTCTTGACTGTAGCACAATGCAACACACATCTGCTGGGAGATGCGGGTCTGGGAACTGTTAACTAAGAAAGGATCTGGGCTGTTTCATTTTGCGGCTCTCCACCTCTAGGAACTCACAAGAGGCAAACAAACACCGATCACAAGAACGTTGCTGCTTCATTGATTCTGGTGCCTGCTGGCTCCATTGGTGACAAATAGAGCTGTTCCATAAAGTTTCCTTGCTTATAATCTTCATGGAAGCAGATCACTAGGTTTTTCTCCTGTGAGCCTACTTGATAGGTTTGAATCCATCATAAGGTTAGGAATATAAAGAAGTTCATTTCTTTTTCCTTTATGTACTGTCTACATGACCCCTACACCAGTATATAATTTCTGAGATACAATGATTGACTTTTGGAAAAAAGATAGATCTTGATAAGAGATTAGATATCAAAGTCCAGAATGTTTCCCCAATGGTATATTTTGGGCCATCCATATTATTGGGAACTATTGAATCAAGTTCTCTGTATTACAAAGACCTGGGGAAACAGTCACTTTTATAATTTCCTCAAGTGTCCCACAAGTCAAAATTAACTTAATGGCACGGTATTGGGGTATGTATAAGCAACGAAGTTTGTGCTAATGGGATGCAAAGAAGAGTAAGATACACATCAAAGTACAATGTGATGCTTTGCTCATAAATGTTATACTAGCAAATAAATATGAAGCTAAGTTACAAATTTAGGTGTTAAAGCATGTCTCTGTAATCTATACATGGCAGCAGTCTCTCAGTTATAGGAGGTGCCTTTGGTCTCCATAAGGGGTATCTTTCAAAAAATGTCCAATCAAACCAGTGGCTTCTGAAGGGGTCTTCTACAAACAAGCCAATTCACAGCCATCCAGTAGATATCGATGCATCGTGACCCGATAGGACAGGGTAAAGAATGAGCCCCCTGGAATGTGCCAGACAGTCAGTGTTCATGAGAAGAGAAAGTCCAGACATCCCTCCGACGGATGGTTGCTGGTCTTGTCCCACTGACTTTTGCATGTAGCAGCTCACCACGTCACCGCCATGATGCTTCAGGGTCCCATTAAATTCCACATGCAGTAGTCAAGTCACACGGTTATGGCAACTGGTAAGATTCCAAAGGGAACATCTTGAGAAATTTTCTTAAAAGACATCAGACTATACTGGGGGCTTATTATGGAGAAATTTTAAGGACATTAAAGACTGCTTCGATGAGAAAAAGGCCAGGTAATGCACCCTAAAGGATTTATTTTCCCATCTCAATGATGTGATATGTCTATTTATTCTTTGAGGGTAGCAAAGTTGTCCTTGAGAATTTCCTTGGAAAACCTTATGTCATTCATCTTACAGCCATGATCTTATTTCTTGAGACTTTTATGTCCAGAAACTCAAATAACATTCAAAAGAGCAGGTCTGAGTGTGTTGACAATGCCAAAACTATTGTTTTTGATGTTCAAATTGAAAAACACAGAATTTTTGGAGAATGGCTAGAGAGATAAAAACATTGCCTTTTGAAGAATATAGACTGAGATGCTTATGTGTTAAAAAACAATAGATTCACATTTTGGTATTTTTTCTTTAACAAAGGTATCTATAATTTTATAGCAATACTTTCTTCCTTTTATATTTTATCAGTGATAAATGCAGAAAGTGCTCTTGAAATTTGAATGATTCAGAAACAATTTTCTATTGAAAAATATAAACATTGTTAAGTAATTTAATTATCAAATCCAATATTTTATTCAGTTATGTAGTATATCTATTTTTATCATTACTCTTTAAATGTAGACTAAACAGTAAAACTTAAAACAAAACCCAACTTCACATACTTGTGAGGAACTAATATTATAAAAAAAACTGAGCAGCAGTTTGGAAGTTAGCCTTGCTTCAGTATCCCTAGGTGGCTTAGTATAAAAGCTTGACCATGAATTTATGATCATGATCATAGAAAATTGAGAAAGTGATATTGTTTTATTGGAAATGAAAGTGGTATATAAGGGGGAAAAGTGGTTTATAAGATGACAGCAAATGAAATGCACTTTTGGAAGGATTCTATGGCATGCTTTCATTGAAGAGCTCCACATGCAATACAAACAAAAAATACAGTTTAGTATAACAAGAAATAGACCAGCTCAAGAGGACTGTTTGAGGAGCCAGTCAGAACAACTGACATTCAGAAGTTGTAACTCTTAAACCCAGAGAAAGCTACTTGTTACACATCTTAAATGCACAGAACCAGTAAAGGAAGTAGACGGAAATTCAAGAGCCAGGCCTTGAAACAACGAAGGTTGTGTTTTATCACAGTGAAGGCACAGAGATTATGAACGGGCCTTTTTCAGTTGTTGAAACATTAGACAAGGAAAGGCCTGTCATCTTTAAAGCTGTTTAACTTGATTGTTCCAAGAAATGCTATATTTCAATCCTAGTGTAATAAGACATATTCAGTGGGCAGAAGTAATTTTTATTTCTATTATAAATTTAGAGACATTAAAACTCAAATTTGAGTTGCATCATTTCTTGCTTGGATGTTTGCTCTTAATTAAAAGGCTTTGTGTCCTTTAATCCTTCCTATCCCTGAGATTTTTATTATATATGAAATTCTAAATCAGGGAGAATTAGTGGGAATGTAAACTGTCTTTTATAGTGGCTTTATTCTTATATTATTAAAATCTTATTAAAATGTTGAAATGTTAAAATATTAAGATCCTCTAAATGTGATGCTAATATTAATTTTGGAGGGTTTAAATTTTTGAAATGGGTATTAATTGCTCTAAAGATTAAAGTGTTATTCTTTGATGTTTCTGGAATGTATTCATCCCTTGAGATATGCCATTACACACTTTTCTTTCCCAGAAATTTTTCATTTAGGGACATGAGAGTTTAATTTACATAATTGACTATTTTTTCTATTTTTTTAAACTCATTGAATTTAAAATATATTCTGCTACTTCAACAAAAATTTCCATAGCATCACAGAAATATTGAACGTGTTTATTTAGAGAACAAATGTAATTAAAAATGTTCTGTTATGTATGTATGATGTGCTCAACAGAAAATTAAGGGATAATCAAGGGAATAATTTAAGGATATGACAGGCTGTTACTTTCAAAGAATAGGAGTACAATCTCAAGAAAGAGATATTACTCATGAAATAGATAAGTTTCAAAATGAGTGGTTCATAAAAATGATTCATTTAAGTAAAAAGTTATTGCAGACTAGCTCTTGGGGAAACTGTGAGGTGAGATTGGAAGAAAAGATAGGGTTAGATCACAGATGAACATACTCTAAAACAAAAGACTCAGCATGAACCAGGTTTCTTTGGAGGATAATGTGAATTCGTCATCATGTTAGCTAGTAATTTAGTCAAGTTCTGGAGCACCATAATGAAAGCCAACAGAATAGAGGAGAAGCTGATTAACTGTTTGGAGGGGGGGCAGCACATAAAGCCAGTTAATGGTCAAAGAAACTTTAGACTGAGATAGGGCCACTGAATTCGATGAACTCCAAAGTAAAGTTTCAAGAGAGTGTTAAAAATTGAAGTTGTATTATGGAAGTCTGAAAAGAAAAACAGTTATGATAAATGGTGGCAGCAGGAATAGCCTACTCATCTGAGAAAAAGGAAAATTAGGGTCAAGGTAAGTTGTAGAATAAGTGTCTGTGTGTGTTCAGGATAGATAAAACACTCTATAAAATATGGTCAAATGAAATTCTAATATCAGAATGTATGGAACATAAATATCTGGATTGGTACAATTCCATGATTCTATAATTCAGAATATTAGATAAATATAATATTGAATGTACTATATATTCATTTGATGCACAAGCAAGTTCACACTTGCAGGCTGTGTACTTAATAGGAAGCATAATTTAGATTCTTGTTTTTCTGCAACAGATGGTTTCCTGCACTGACAATGTGCCACTCACATAAGCAACAATAGCACTTTGGAGGCTATTTGATATATTTACTGCCCTGCTCACTAAACAGATCTGTGCTATTTCTGTCTGCTCAGGTCTGTGCAACTGGATTGTATAAATATTCCCTGTTACTATCAATAGAAGGTAACAGGCATATGTTACATTTCTGCCTGATAAATAGCTTTGTGACATTTAAAAAATAGTCCTCAGTGACATTGTAAGGTAGTCAGGAGATCGCATCACACCTTGGTCCCACTTTCCCATACATTTTCCCTGCACCTTGTCATGAGAAAACTCTCCAGTCAGCTTCCTCACCTCCCTGAGGATGGTGACGAACAAGGGGCTCAAGGTCAGACAGGCATGTGACCAAGTCAAGCCAATCAAAACATCCCTCAGCCTTTTGCTAGATTGACCACATAAAGGGTTACTTTCAATATCCTGAGCTTGCTAGACACCTAAACCTAGACCTACCGGTGATGTTTACAAACATGGCAGAATGAAGACAGAGCTGAGAGGTAGACCTTTATGACATTGGTTTAGCTTCAGAATGTAACTTTGCACTGCTCAGTTACATGTTCCAGTTTGTTTTTCCCTCTTCCATGGTGGTCATTTGCTCCATTAAATGTAGGTTTGACATGCTAAAGAGAACAGTAAATTAAAGAATCAAAGTGTAAGCAAGAAGAGTTATATTGTCTGGTTCTCTCAGTATCAAGTGTGCGTTAATCTCCATTTCTAACCTTCAGTCTCTACCATAGAGAATGAGTATTTATGTAGTAGTTTCAATTTCTAATGCTAGAATGTTAGGTCTTTGAGAGAAGGAATGGTTTCTGGATCATTTTTTGTCATTCAACTGAGCAACAGATGCTGTTGGCTAATTAGTTCTCCTCATTTTAAAGCACTTTCTCCTCATTCATTGACAACTAACTACAGAGATACTCAATTCCTAGCCACAGTGAGGAGGTAATCGTATCATCCAATTTGGTTCATTGGGAGATAGCTGGATATTTCCAAGAAGTACGTTATATTTGAAGATTTTTAAAAGTGTGTTTCTGGCCTTGTCTTTCTTTGGAATTAGGATATATGTGAAGAAATGAGGTAAAGCGTTACAGTAGTCACTTTGTGATTACGAAGCTAAGAGTAGGAGAGCAACGTAAAGTCAACTTGGACGTAATGGCAGCTGAACTAAACTTGAAACTAACAACCTCCAGAGATTTCCCCCCTTGAGTTAAACAAACTAAGGTGAAATTATATCCGTCCATGTTTATCTCCACTTGATAAATGATATCAGAAACCCCAAACTTCCTAAAGTATATGCAAACTTACATTTGTATATTATCGGTGCTGTTAATGGGTGCTGAGTCATAAGGACCTTCCTTACAACAGAATGAAGTGCTGCCTGGTTTTGTGCTGTGTATGAATGCATTGTTGCAGCCACTACATCACCCACCTCCTTGAAATCTGCCTCTTTTTCTGTTGGTCCTTCTCTGATTCAAGCAAGATGTCTCTGACTGGGAACCTGTTCAAAGCACATAGGATAAAATCGAGTGGCCTTCACTTACTTCTGAGGGCGCACTTCCTCTAAGACATATTAGCTGCTCTTCTGGAAGTTCATGATGTATTTTAAATCCTTTGTTAATACCCAAGTTTAAAGGCTCTGGTTCTTCCTTAGTCTTCATTCCTCCTGCAGAGGAGATGGTTGAAAACACCATGGCTTAGGTTAGGTGCGTCTTAGTCCTGAAAGGGGTCTCTTTGTTCTTTCACTCTTTAGAGGGATCCTTTGCAGCAGATCTGCCCAGTGCAATATGTTTCTGGATTTCTTAACTCTTGCTTCCATAGACATTGCTTATCTCTCCAAGTAGAATTGAACCAAACTGGATGAATATTTTCTCTGTGAATAAGGATGCTGCTTATTAGTCTTGTTTTAGAGTGTTTTTTTTTTCTTTTCACGGTGATGAGGCCACAAAGACGTACTGAAGCCAAACTGAAGGCTGTCATCTTCGTTCTTTCAGCCACATCTACTTTCAACATGAAAGATGTTGTGCTCTTGTCTTAAATAATGTTAATGAATTTTCCTCGAATCCTGTTGCTGTGTTCTTATTCATTTAACTTCTCTGAGTATTAGCTCAGCATACGGAGAGAATAAGTATAGTAAGAGGAGACAAACTGGGTGCGTACTTTTTTTTTATTTTTAAACCACAAAGGATGCCTATTCAAATATCTTCATACAAGTTCTCCATGAGCACAGTTAAGTGTTCTGAAATTTACATTCTTCACAAAGTTATACCTAATCTTTTATGATCTGCACAATTGAAGATATTAGTCCACAACATGTATATATTAATGACCAACAGAAAATTTCAAAGGTAGCCTCAACCTGTGTTAGAATACACATAAGTATTGAAATCAGAGGACTCAGTTCCAAAGTGCCTAGCTTACTTAAATGTACATAGCTTACTGAAATTATTCCTGGGATATACAAACACTTTGTGTTTTTCTACTTACTAAAAGAATGGCAGTGGAACCTACAAAGAGGTGCTGCAGAAGAAAGTTCAAGCAAGCAGCTTCTGAAAGATTAGAGCCTTAACAACCACGTGAACTCAGTCCTCCTGAGAACAGTGACACATAGATCTCTAAGGGTCAAGTAGCAATGGGTTAGGTTTGGGTAATAGTTTAGGGATGACATATGCCTTTATGTAAGTCAATGATCTTTTGCCATCTTATGCTGCCTTTCATTACCCGAGTGGATAAAATAATCCCTCAGGTATTTCACAATGTTGGTAGGTAGCATAAGGGAGAAAACGTATGGGACTGAAATTTATAAACTATAAGGTGATATGAGCAATATTTATTAGGTTTTATTGTTGCTACACTGATTCTTATCTTTTCTATACAGAGGTCTAGCTGTCTCCTTTCTTTGAAATAGTCAGTGGCAGATACTTTCTAAAAGATTATTAATTACTCTTGATAAATGAATTTGATTATAAAATATCATTATCTATAAACAAGGGATACAGTCCACTGTATGAAAATCATGCACTATTTAATTCAAAACTATAGTGCTTTATAGCAATTTATTTTGTTTATCTTCTAAAATGATGAAAGAACAAAGGGACTAATGTCTAAACATATTTTATTATGTGATAGGATCCCAGTTTCAGTATAGTTATTTAGACAAAGCACAAATGCTGACATTTTAAAATTAGCTACTGAATGATTATAAAACTCATTCTACTTTGATATTGTTACTTGAAAAGTAATATGGAAGAGACCATGAATATGTCCAGAATGATACTATAAAAATCCAATATTTGTGTAAAATTTCATAGGGTCAGCTGTTTAAACACCAGCATGATTAAATATCAATACATGTTTTGCAAGCATTGTAAATTTTACTCTACTATTACCTCATAACATAATTTTCAACTGGTAAACACATTTTCCTGAAGGCAGTCAAATCACAGTGTTGCATGTCCTTGTCCCAAAATGTAAGAATATTCCACCAAAACACTCAAGAGAAAATAGCAAGGCCCTTACTAGTTTGCTTTTTGTAATAAAGACCCCAAAGAGTGGCTATTTTAAAAGAGTGTGATCCCAAGCCTTTGGAAGCTTTAGTACATATAAAGCTTAAACCTTTTCACTACATATTAGCTTAACAATTAGTACTGTTTAGAGCAAATAACACATTAATAATGTGATATCATGAACACGCTGAAAGAGCATTTTATAAATGGAAACTCTTATTTTCCTTTTGTCAATCCTACGTTTTTCCTGATTCCTCTAAGGGTTAGTAGAAGTATCAAGGTTTTTGTTTTTGTTTCTTTTCTTTTAACTATTTGAATCAGAGTTAGATAATTCTAGATACTTTGAGAATACATGATCAAATTTTAAGTGTTTTTGACTTTAGAAGAGTATGACTCACTTCTTTAATTTATTTGAAAAAGTTGAGATTAAGAATGAAATAAATTACAAAATATATTTAATCATATTTAAGACTTCAAGAAAGAATTTCTTGTATTTCTTTTAAAACTTTTTTATAATGTTTTAGAGTTAAAATTGCTAAAGGGCTATCGTAATTTTATGGACTAAACACCAGTATTAACCTACTAATTAAGCTACAATTCTGATTAAAATACCTATTAAAATTATTTCTTTTAGTTTAACAAAAGTTTGATTTATTTTCTTCAATTTTTAAATTTTATTGACTTCTCATGTTATTTTATATGTACCTATTAGTAATATGTATTATAAAATTTAAATTGCTCGATCCTAATTCATATAAGTAGGCAAGTAAATAAGGAAATAGACTTTTTAGGGAAGCAATAAAAGGTTAAGAATGTTTTCCTTCATTATTGAAACTAAATTGATGATCAATAGTGTATTATTACAAAATTAATTTGAAGACCAAATTGGTGTTTAATGTTTTCTTGCTTTTTTTCAGTTTTGAAAAACTGATTATCTGTTTACTTATAAAATTAATTCACTTATGGGTTAAGTATTTTTCCAATCTCTACTATTAGCAATATCAGAAGATAAAAATGTAGATCAAAAATGTAAATCATACTTATTTCTGTACTAGTTAGCTTCAGGCTATACATAATGTTGGAAGACTAGAAGATAACATGGTGCTTCATAAAGTTCATGAAAAGTATAATTATCTTTTAATTCCATTTTCCACAACCTTTTTGAAACCTTTTTCTGTTATTAAAGTGTACATTTAACAAATATAGTTTATAAACTATACATTTTTATTGATTTAGTATTACTAGGTCATCTTTGTGGTAGTTAAATTTTGTGTCTACTTGGTGACCTCTCACAAGGGTCATGGACACCTCCTTTGGGATACAAGAGATGGATGGCTCGGTGAGCCTGGCCCTTTTGGTTCTCTGGTCTCTTGTTCTCTGATGCTTTGACCAGTGTGTGACTCCCTTAGCTGGCAAGGTTCGCTTCCTGCAAGGCATCCCTGAGGAGAAGCCACATGAATCCACACTGATGCAGCCCTGGGTGCTGGAGCACCGCGTGGAGACCCCTGCCAATGCCGAGATGCTGACACCACCACTGGATTTCTGTCCACTGACCTGAGTGATCCTCCTGTAATCTACATCACTGTGTGGTTTGAGTTTGAGGAGGATGTTGTAGATCAATGTTAGACATGTGGGCTAAGTCAGACTTACGGGCTTGCACTGGACTGATTTGGGATGCTTTCTGAATGTACACTTGCACATATATAAAACTCTGTCTTCTACAAAATGATTGAATATCTGGAGTCTCAAAGACTTGAAGATAATCAAGTCGACATTCAGCGCAGAAACAGCAAAGCCCACATGGAAGAAGCACACCAGAATGTGTGATCAAGAGGGGCCAAAGGGAGCAGGTATCGAGCATCAAAGAACAAGAATCAGATCCTTACGAATGAGGGGGAGAGCAGGGTAGGGACCTAGGGCCAATGGTGGGTAATTGGTCACCCCTTTACAGGGGAGTCATGGGAAGGAGATAGACCAGTCTAGGTGCAGCCAGGCAGTGATGATGCATACAAGTTTCCTCTAGTTCCTGAAGCCTTCCTGCCCCCAACTATTATGGTCCCAACTCTACCTTACAAATCCAGATGCAGTGGAGAAAGTACACTAGTAGGAGGGGAGCTGGAGATATGGGGACACCATGATGGATGAGTCCCTTTGGGCCAGTGGTTAGATTGGAGCTGCTGGAAGAGTAGAGAGAGGGTGGGGTAGAGAGATAGAACCAACTGCAAGGATATACACATAAGTTCCTATTTGAAAGACGGGCATCAAAGGAGTGGGTTGGGGAGAGGTTGGGCAGTGTAAGATATGACAGAACAATAACAATGTATAAGTATTGAGGGTTGGTGGGGAGGAGATTGCAGGGGAAGAGGGGAAGGGATAGAAAGGCCAATGGGGCTCAAGGGAAAAGACGGATGACTGGAGAATGATGACAGCAGCAGACCTGTGAAGGTGCTTGGCACAGTATGCTCATTTATGTATTGTGAAAAATTATGTACGTGCCCCCAATAAAATGATTTTTAAAAAACCTTTGTCTTATACACATCTGAATTTCTGTGGATTGGTTTCTCTAATTTACCGAAACTAAATGGTCATCAAAAGACATTTTGAAGACTCGTAATCTTCTTATTCCTGCTGGCCTGGATCCTACAGCAGGCTTCCAGGCAGTTGGAAACTCTCAGTAACCTGACATATTCCATCTCGGATTAGCTTGACTCTACTTCAACCATCCTGTGGTTTTCCCAACTATAGGCATCACTTTCCTGGTTCCTTAGTTGGCAGCTGCAAGAGACAGGAATCTGACCCATGCACTGAAGTTGCCTGCTCACAACTATGGGGCCTACTTTCTTGATATCCATTTCTTTCTTGACTTAATTTTTTATATATGCATACATGAGTACCTTGGTTTTGTTTCTCTAGACGACTCAGGCTAATAAAATCTTAATGTGCTCTTCTGCAACAAATAGAAAAAAGTGGAAGAGACAAAGTTAGTATAGTCACCAAACTGCCAAGAATTCATCTTACAGATCTATGCAATGATGCTAATTCTGAAGAGGATGTCTTCTCTTAACTAATCATTGAAAGGGCTCCTGTGGATTTATCTCACTGGTTTACTGAACACTGATCAGCAGCCTGCGCTGAAGTCACCTGAGCCTTGGCCAGTGGAGGGCTCATTAAGATCTACTTCTGTGGGCTATTAAGCTCTGCTCAGTGAATTGTTTCTTTCTAACTGCCAGCATTCTTCCAGGTAAAGCCATTCTACTTCCAAAGAGTTTCTGGACCTTTCCCAACACATTGGCAAACTGACCACTGGATCGGTCCCAGTGCATTGGCAGAGTCTACGCAGTTGGCTGCTGGCAGTGCAAATGCAGCCCACAATGTTATAAGAAACCTTCTACCAGAAGGCCACTGGTGATGCACAGGGTAAAAATGTAACCAATGCTATTAAGAAACTAAAGTGTAGCATAGGCAAAGCAATGGCTAATCAGAAAATCCTAATACAAACACAAAACAAATTTAGAAATTATTTGAGTTATAGATTTCTAACTAGTATTTAGTCTCCAGTCTAGTTTTTGTTTTCTGTAGAACACTCTTCTCAAATTTTGGTTCATCATTTTACCATCAAAACACATATAATTTAGGAGATGCCTTTTTTCCCCTCCCAAATATTCTATTTTAACTGGAATGAAGACTTTCACAATTAATCTTTGTAAACTTATATAAATTCATTAACTATGATAAACAAGATCTGAACAACTTTACATATTGCGCAATTTAAAAAATTTAGTGAGCTTTCAAGAAGTATTAGCGAAGTATTCCCATACAGCCTGGATTCAAAACAATTGGAGTTTCCCTATAGTCACCTCATAAGTTCTTTGAAGAGAGCCTAAGATAAGTTAATTAAAGAAAATGCTTAATTGATTTTGAATATACGTTACCTAAATTTAGAGACCATCTCAAGAATAAATGGGATTCATTGAATATTAATGAGATATATTCACAGGAATTGTGGGATAACATAAAGAATACCATACATGAAGAAGTAAAAAAAAAGTTCATTAAAATTTCAGGAAAAAAGACCAATGTGGATGTCAAAAAAAATTATGAAGCTTAATCTATAATATAGGGAAGTCAAAACAATGGTAAGGAATTATGGGATAAAATAATTGAAAACAATTTTCAGGGCTGAGCCCCATTGGTGTAAGTGGTTGAGTGATAGACTGTGGCCTTTGGGCTTGGTGGTTCAAATCTAGTGACGGCTCTCAGGAGCAGTGCTGGGTAGCTACCACGACCACCAGAGGGCAATGATGCCTCCCAAAAAACAAAACAAACAAAAAAACTCCAAAACAACGAAAAAAAATTTTTCAAACTGCAGCTTGAAAAAGACAAAGTACAATATTGTAATAACATGTAGAAAGATCTGGAGTTAGAAAACCAAAATTTAAGCATACAGTTGGCATTTCTCATACTGAAATAATTTAAACAAAAGAAATATAAGTTTCAAGATGCAATATTGAAGCATTGTACTGGAATAATATTGAACAAAACAGAAATAATCAAAAGAACAGAGAAGGAACATACAATTGTATATGGTTTATGATGAAGAACTGATGGTATTGAAGAAAGAAGTCCAAATCAGTGAAGTTATTGGCAATCAACAAGAATCCAAGTTTTGACATGGTGCTGATTGAAATGATTCAACAAAGAGAAGCACTCACTCATTTATGCTAAGAAATTTGAAAAGCAACATGATCAATGAATTGGAAGAGATCCATATCTGTGCTCGTTTCAAAGAAAGATGTTAAAACAAAAATGCAGAAATCTTTTAACAACACAAATATCACACACAAGTTAATTTTTGTTGGAGACAATTAGGATATGTTTAATAGTACACTGGCAAAGAGCCAACAGATATTCAAGCCAAATTCAGCAGAGGAGGTAGAATGAGGGTTATCAGTGCTGATTTGAGGTAGACCTTGGCTGAAAGTAGGGAATATCAGAAAGTTGTTGACCTGTGTCTAGTTGGACTAGTCAAAGGTACTAGCTAACATTGTGGGACATGAGAATTTCAGAACACTTAATTGAGCTTACCTGGAACCTACTCCACCAACGAGGAGGGAGATGTTCAAAAAGAACTAGGGGAAACTGCATGGTTTAATATCAAGGAGGCGGCATATTCAAGTTGTGTAATTTCATCAGCTTTTTATAAGTCTGTTTACAGAATATATTGAGCAAACAATTTTAGAAGCCAGACTATACAATCAGACATATAGTAAAGCATATTAGCAAGGTACGATATGTCAAAGACACACCATTGCATTCCCAAAGTGAAGAAAACTTGACACCATGAAGAAGATAATGACTACGATCTTCAGTCTGAATTGTGGCTAGTTTCTGTCAAGTCAGTTTCAACTCATGAAAAAAAAAAAAACCTTTTTAAAAGAAAAAATAAAATAGCTCACCATCATTGAGTTGTTTCTGATTCACAGTAGCCCCAAAGAGCGAGGTAGAATTACCCTGATGGATTTCTAAGGCCATAAATCTTTCTGTGAA
The DNA here is from genome assembly GCA_004026705.1 of Nesogale talazaci. NCBI lineage: Eukaryota > Metazoa > Chordata > Mammalia > Afrosoricida > Tenrecidae > Nesogale > Nesogale talazaci. The sequence goes on along the minus strand of PVJH01001676.1, from coordinate 66,654 downwards.
CAAAAAATTTTGTCTTTCTCCTGTGGGAGAAACTGGTGGGTTTGAACTTCCCATTTTATAATTAAGAGCCCAAGATATAACTCCATGTGGCGCCAGAGTGTCTTCTGTTATGAATAGGAGCCTGTGATCTTTAAGAATTTGTGTTAAAACCTTAGCTGGATCAGCTCGGTGGTTTGACAGTTAACTCCTAGTAATCCTTCAGGACCTCACACAACATAATCACAACCAACCAGTTGCAAGTCTTTATAAAGCCAACCACACATAACGGTGTCATGTCTAATAAGATACCATTAGAGTGGAATGTGGCACCCTTATTCAGATGGAATTAATAGCAAGTTCCCTCTGGGTTTGTCCTCCTTCCAATAGAAGGACACTGTGGGAAAACTTGTTCTGCTTTTCTTGGGTCTGGATCCTGCATGTTCTTTGGATTTCAGTCAACACCTGCTGATGCTGGGAATTGTCGGAGACCTGCCGCCAGCCTGGTGCACTAAGCTGTATTGAATCAGCCCTGCTTCCACAAGCCTGGCGTGATGATCTCAGATTCCTTGCTAGCTATGAGGGTTCAGAGAAGGCTGGAGTTTAACATCCGTCCCGTGGATTTAGAAACTCCCAGAACTTGGATTTGAATTGCTCAGTTCTACAACTGTGTGAGTCATTGTCTTGACAGACATTTTCCTTTCTATATACGTATATAGGACTCCTGGTGGTGTCATGATGCAAGATGTCAAGCTGCAGACCCGCAGCTTGTGACCATCAGCCACTCAGACAGAAAAAAGACAGGACTTTCTGCTGCCACAGAGGGGTATGCAGTCTCCGATACTCACAGGGGACATTCTGTTTGTTCAGTAGATTTGCCAAGAATCAGCATCAACCCGCACATGTCCACATGTCAGCAGCACTGTTGTTGCTTCACCAGAGGACCTGGCCTAAGATTAGCCCCCTGGACCTCAAAATGAAACCCTGCTTGATCTTATGTGAGACTCACAGATATTTTTATGTTTGAACCCTTTGTTGTAACTACTAAGGCATTACATCTCATTGAAGAGCTTCCTCTTTTTCCTGACCCTCCACTTTACCAAGAATTGTGTCATTTTCAAATGATGGAAATCTGACAATATATCCAGAACACATGGGAAAAAAAGCCTCATTATCCTTGCCTATGAAGGAGGATTCTGGTTGGACTTCTTCAAAGACTGATCTTTTCATCCTTCTGGCAGTTTGTGGTACTTTCAAAATTCTTCAACAACACCATATTTGAAATCCACCCATCCCTCTTTAGTCTTCCTTATTTTTTGTCCAGTCTTCATAGGTACATGAGGTGACTGAAAACACCAAGGTTCAGTCCTCAAAATGACATCTTTGCTCTTTAACAAATTGAGAGGTCATGGGCAGGTATTTCTCAGTGTAATACATCATTTGATGTCTTGACTGCTGCTTCCATGAATGTTGACTGTGAATACAACTGAAATTTAATCCTTGACTTCAATTTTTGATCCGTTGTCTATGTTTTCTATGACTCAGTTGTGGTTTGTGTGTGTGTGTGTGTGTGTTCACCATCAGATACCTTGGCTTCTCTTTTATTTTAAGAAACAAGTTTGTGACATCTGCTTCTTCAAGATTCTTAAGAAGCCTTTCTTTAATCCTGATACTGCATTCTTCTTTATATGATCTAGGTCTTCAGATTATTTGCCCAGCATACATATTGAATATGTATGGTGGAAATATGCAATGCTGCTTTCAAATTATTCAGTGCCCCATTGTTCTACTTGAAATTGGTCTATATCCAGGTTTCACATGGAATTCCCACTCTGGGTAATGTTACACCTAGTGCTTTATGATGCACACAGGGAAATGCTTTTGCATAATACATGAAACAGTAGTAAAAATCTTGCTGGTATTCACTACTTTCATCCAACATCTGTTTGGAGTCAGTAAAGATATCCCTTGTTCCTTGTCCTCTTCTGACTCCAGCTGGATTTTTAAAAATTATATTCAGTACACTTTTAATTGCATGAGATATAAATGATATTATTTGATAGCTTCTAAAGGCTGATGGTTAATCTTTCTATGAAAATGGGCACAATCATGGATTTCTTCTATTCAGATGGTCATGTAACTATCTCCCAAATTTCCTGGCCCAAACATGTGAGTACTGTGAGTGCTGCATCGGATTGTTGAAATATTTCTATTGGTCCCATTGATTTTTAGAGCCTTGCATCCCAATAATTTTTCAGCGTTGCTTAAGATTTCTTCCTTCAATATCATTGGCTCTTGATCATATGCTACCTCTTTAAATGGTTAGTTGTCACCATTCTTTTTGGTACAATAACTGTTTATTTCTTCCATCTTCCATGTAAGTTTCTTGCATTATTCTTTATTTCTCCCATATGTATAATCTTTCAATATTGCCACTCGAGGATTGATAAGTGTATTCAATTCTTTCCTCTTTACATATGCCAAGACTGCTCTTTGTTGATGATTTACTAACTGTCATGAACTTCCAAAATTCATTATAGTACTTTACTCTTAGCTTTGAGCTGCCTTTTGCAATTTGCTTCTGTTCAGCCTTTCCTGTCACCACTTCTTTCACTCATGTTAGTTCCTCAACCAGAGAAACTGTCAGAGATGGCTCTGAATCCACTTTGTTCATTTCTTTTAAATGACATTTTGCTTTCTCCAGGTATGATGATCTTGATATGATCCCACAATTCTGATTGGATTTTCTTATTTATGCTTAGTGCATCCAACTTATGCTTGAGGTGGTCTCTACATTCAGATGAGATTTAATTTGGGTCATATTATGACCATGTGGACTTGTTAAATTTCATCAGCTTCGATCTAAATTTATAGGTGAACAATAGATGTCTGTTCCACAATCAGATCCTTGTGTTGCTTTTCTGATGATCTTGTGATTCTCTTTCCACAAATGTAGGCAATTTAGTCCTTTGTAATCCAAGTGGTGAGGTCTGTGTGCATAATTTCTCCATTTGTATTTTTGAAAATGATATTTATCAAATACCATCATGTGATCTTTATCATCATTTCTATCAGCTAGACCCTGTTTCCCAATTACTGATTATCCCTCTTTGTTTCTGACTTTCACATTCAGGTTGTCAGTAATCATCAAAATATCTTGTTTGATCACTTTAAGAGTGAAGACATTGGAATTCTCTGATTTCTTCATCTTTGCCTTTATTGTTTGATGAGTGCTTCTAATGTTTTATCAGTTTGATGGAACATTTCAATCTATATTCCACCAAACTCCTGGGGTATTACTTTTCCCTAGTGCCTTCAGTGCAGCTTTGACTTCTTCCTACAATACCATTAATCCTTGATTGTATACTACTTATTAGTTCCTTGCTGACCAGTTCTTTTTTGTACAGTGATTCTGTGTATTCCTTCCATCTTCTTTTGATGCTTCCTGTATCATTCAACATTTTGCACATAGAAATTTTTAGTATTATAACTCACTCTCAAGTTCCTTCAGCTTGAGAAATGCTGAGAAAGTTCTTCTTTTTGGTTTTTAAATCTTTGTCTTTGCATGTTTCATTACTTTATTTATTCATGCTGCCCTTGGAAATTGTCTTCTTAGCACTTTTAATTCTATCCTTTCATCTATGTGCTTTAGGTAGTATATTATCAAGAGCAAAAATCAGTCTCTTCTGATATCCACTTGAAATTCTGTCATAAAGTACTATGCTAAGTAAGATTACTTCAAATCAACAGACACACCTTCAAGAGTGATAAGGAAATCTTACTGGAAATTCAAGTTGACTGGGGAGTGTGTGTGGGGGATATATGTCCCAGGAAGACAATTACCTTCCTGTTGGTAAGCAAACCAGAAGGAGCAACAAATCTAAGTGGAGAATGCACCCAGTACTATGTTCCTACCTAATTAGACCTTTCGACCACGTTTCTATCCAGCCCTTAGGGACCCCATGTGTTATATACATGGGATTTTAGATTTTGTCCTTTTGAGGTATACAACATCCTCCATAGACCACACAGGAGGACTCAATGTGAAAACCCTATTAGGTGAATTGGACTTAATCTCAAATTTACCTGTAACAGATTTAAGAAACTGATATACTCCCTTAGACCCTTTGGTTCAAATGACTTAGTTTGAGAAGAAAGAGATGATTGCTATTCCAAGGTTATGGAATTAGCAATTGTTGGCCTTTGGTTTGGATTCCTTGCTTTAAGGGTGCCTAATGCATTGTAGCCTGGAACTACCATACAATTACCATTTTACTGCCCTCTTTGTTTTCTAATGACATATATTAATCTGGAAGATATGGTTCTACCTTTGTAAATGAGTGTTGTTGAAAGCAAAACTTTCGACAAGCCCACTTGTTTGTATAAAGAGTGTCCAGTCAAATGATTGAACGATGGAATGATTAATTCCAAATTAATAATACATTAAAATAAATATTTCTAAAAGTACCCAGTCAACAATCCATGTACTATGAATTTATCTAAAGGAATTTGTACATGTAAAAATTCATCTTCTCAACAGTGTTTTAAGTGCTGTATCATTGGCTGAATTAATGACACTATCAATAGAATCACTGTATGCTCCACAAGGATGATTTATAATGTTCTCTTTCATAAATTGAAAATTATGTCTCTAAAGTCAACCTGAGATATGTATAAACCATACACATCTGAATGAATTTGGGCTCACTCTTAATTATAGCCCCAATCTACAAACAATTGATTTTTATGACATGACTCTGTTTGATCACTGAAGATATGAGTGCTATAGAAAAGAGTGCTGAGGAAACCACATGGTACTCAGAAAGAATAGTCCCTGGTACCTTAAAGGCTTGTCTTCAAACAAGCAACCATCAAAGAGAAGTATCACCCAAGTCCACATGAAAGAAGCACACCAGCATGTATGATCCAAGGATAATAAATAATGTAATCCAAATCTAAAGGAGGGAATAGTGCCAGAGCTTAAATTGTGAACACCAAGTTTGCAGAAGGCTGTGGATGACAGTAGAAACCCAAAATCTATTTGCAGAGTGCGCACATGGGTTAAACTTCTAATGAATTTGACCACAGTCTGGGTATGTGATTAACCTTGATATCAGATAGAGGACATTATAAAATTCATATAGCAGATGTAGTGAAAATGTAATGGTCAATCATTTCATGTCCCTTTTGACTCATTTAAAGGTTATTTTAAAATGTTTTGTTTTTTTAATTGAGATTTTCCTGTCTTATCCAGTCATTTTTATTGTTTCCTGTTGGTGTTTTATAAGATTTTCTATATATGCAATTCAGAATAGGTAGATCTATAGAGAGAGTACCTGGATTGATAATTGTCTTGGGACATGGCAGGAAAGGAGGGGAAGAACTAAGCTAACAACAATGAGTACAAGAAGAAAATGTTTTGAAATTGATTACAGGGATGATTGCACAACTCTTTGTAGGATTGAATGATTAAATTGTATGATATGTGAAACATTTTTAAGTCATTGGAAAAGTAAGCACACATGACCCGCTATAGTTTTAATTGTTTCCTATGTTTATGAAGGCTGGGAAATGAATGTTGAAAACCAAAGAAGAATTTAGGTCTTTGAATTATAGTTGTGGCAGTTATGTACTTGTGTGTCAATTTCATGATTGGGAGTCTAGGGGTGAAGTCTAGCCTGTCAATCTGGAGATAGACAATGAGGCCTCTGTGTTGGCATGGCTTTCTCCTGAGAATTCTGGGAAGTCTCACAGTATTTCCCAATTGGAGAAGAGAGATTTGATTCTCTTGGAGTCGGTCTACTGATAGGATGGAATGGCGGCATGCTGATAGATCCTTAGTCCTGGAACCTGGAGGAGCTGGAAGAGAAGCCACATGGGCTTGCTCTGATGGAGCCATACCTCTGGAGCCAGAGAAGCTACAGAGAGACTTCTGACAGCGCTGATATGCTTATACCACTGATGGATCCTGAGCCCTGGAAATGAGGAGCCATGGGGGGACCCCTCCCAGTGCTGGTATGTTTTTACCACCACTGGATACACAAGACTCTGCATGCACTGGCCTGTGATTATCCTGCTGTCATTGCATGTGCTTCATGAGTCAGAAGGAGACTTTATATATTGGTATTGGACATATGGGCTAATATCAGACTTATGACCTTGGACTGGACTGGGTTGGGATGCTTTCTCAATGTTCCATCCCTCTTTCATATAGACCTTTCCCTTATACCCATATGCATGTTTATGAATTTGTTTCTCTAGCTATCCAGACTAACACAATAGTTTTGGCAGAGAATACTAAATAGTACCTTGAATGACCAGAAGAAGAAGAAGGAATCTACCTTGAAAGAAGTACAACAAGATTGCTTCTTGGAAGAGCGGAAAATGAGATTTATCTTATGTATTTTAGATATGCTGTAAGGAGTGGTCTGTCCATGGAGCAAAAATTAAGCTTGAAAAAGTAGAGAGGCATCCAAAAAAAAGGAGAACCCTTGAGATTAAAGGGCTTGTGTAAGGGAAGCAAACAAATGTGTTTGTCTGTTTGTTAACTGCTTCCTCACGTCTCCCTAGGACACCAAGGCTAAGTAAAATCTGTGCCCAACTAAGCTTTCAAATAGGTGCTGACAAACACAAAAGATGTTGGAGGTTTAAGGCTGTCATTTGCCATCAGTGATTGGGTGCAATCCTCATTTGCACATAGGATTAACTGTGACCAATCCAGATCCCTGTCGGTCCACACACTTCTCCACGGGTTCATACTGCACCCTGGAGAAGCAGGGCAGTTTTGCTGCAGTCCACATCTTGGGGCTCAATGTCTTGCACAACTGACTTGATCTCATGTGTTCCTCTCTAAGGAGTTAGCTGGCAATTCAGAGGTGAAGAGGCAGATAATTGGATGGTGGAATTGGATCCTGTGTAAGGCAAAGTTAAAAAAGAAATTCCTTCACTATATGAACTTGAAAGTGGAAAGCAACATAACAAACAATATGGACAGCAAATGAAACCTGGGGCAGGTTTCTGAATCTCCCAGCTCTGCCTGGTGGTGAGAAGGCCACTGCCAGAAAACTCAGAAGTGTTTCTGAGGCAATGTTGATATCACAGAGTGATTTAATTTTTTAAATGTATAATCTCTTATTACTTCCACCCACCCACTTACTAAATTTCCTATAGGAAAATTTACATATCAAAAATAATTTGCACACAGTTTGTGTCATTTTTGTCAGTGCAATATTTCTCTGGTTTTTATGGAAAATTATCAGTAAAAGCAAAATAATTCTTAAATCTCGAATCTCTAGAATAACAACCTGTCTTTCCTATATCATCCGATAGATTCTTAGGCTTGTATATGTTTTATATTGGTTTCATCACAAATAAAATTGAATGTACCTTAAATTGATTGAAAATGCCAAGTTCCTCTGAAGAATACAGTTATACAACTCCTGAATTAATCATTTACTTTTTATCACATATCTTTTGTCATTTAATAAACTGAGTTAATCCAAAAAAAGGGAGATGGCAAAGCTATAACAACTACCAAACTAGGTCTTGATGATCGATGAGTAATATCAATATTTGGTACAGATTTCATTATTTAGAAGTAAACACAATTTAAACCACACTCGCTTTTGCATTGCACCTAATTTAGTCATTCACAGAATCATTGTGATAAAGCTTTGTGGTTTTGCTTAGCACAACATTTTAGATAGGCATCTTCCACATTGTGTTAGTCTGGGTAGACTATAGAAACAAATTCATAAACATGCATATGTATATAAGGAAGAGTTCTATACACAAGAGGAATGGAACATTGAGAAAACATCCCAACCCAATCCAGTCCAAGTCCATAAGTCTGATATTAGCCCATATGTTTGATACCAATTCATAAGTCCTCTTTAGACTCATGAAGCACATGCAATGATGCCAGGACAATCACAGGCTGGTGGGTGCAGAGTCCTATGTATCCAGTGGTGGTAGAAGCATCTCAGTGCTGGCACTTCTCAAGCACCTCAGCACTGGCAGGAGTCTCTACATGGTTTTTCTGGCTTCAGAAGTCTGGTTTCATCAGAGTAAGCCCATGTGGTTTTTCCTCCAAGATGTCTCGCAAGGAGTCGACCTTGTATCTTATCAGTAGAGCATCTCCAAGAGACCCAGTCTTAAATTTCTCACCCACATAGGGGAATTGGGGCTGGATTCCCCAGAATTCTCAGGAGAAGGCCATGCCCACACAGAGGTCTCATTGGCTATCTCTACATTGACAGTCTAGACACCACCCCTACATTCCCAATCCTGAAATTGACATGATATTACATGACTGCCACACACATAAACTTCCTAGGTGGCAATATTATCCTTGAAAATACCCTGACAGGCCCCATAAACTGTGGTTTGCCCAAACCACATGAAACTGATGTGCTCATTTTCTGCTACTTGTCTAATAAATCATCACAAGATAGCAGCTTGATACAATACTGATTTATGATCCTGAAATTCTGTAGGTCATGAGTCTGACTTGGTTATGCTGGGCTAAAATCAAGGTTTTTCCTTTTGAAGATTCTGGGGGAGAAATTCCATTTCTTGGACTTTCCCAGCTTCTTAGGGGTCTACATTCTTGCCCAGAGCCATCCCTCTCACTGTGCACATTCCGCCATTCAAACAGCATTATTTACATTTAGATCTAGATTCCACATTCAATGGTCACAGAGATCTCATAACTGATATGCATGATTAAAGAGTTTATTAAGGATGAAAGCAGGTTGTATTGCCTGTGAGAAATGCTCAGGATACAGTTGTTCAATGAGACAGGTTATAAAACTCTTTCAGGGCTGCTAATAAATACCCCAAAGGGCATTACACACCTCTGTATGCCTCATCCCAAAGACATTCAATTCCAGTTCCGTAGAGTTGGTCAACAAACCCAGCTCACAGAAGTAAATGCCGAGAGGCACCACCCCACCTCAATAAGACAGCCTGAAGGCACTCTGCTTCACACTGTGGATCAGAAAGCAAACTCCCCCAAGTGAGCGCACACAGGCTCTCTACTCCACAAGTTAGAGTCTGCAAGAAAGCCCTGTTTTGTTCACTCTGAAAGGTGAACATCCCACCACTCTTCTATGCTCTGGCTCCTAGTTCTGCTGCTGCTGTTCCTCTGAAGGTTTATTGTGCAGGCATCTTGAGGTCCAGAGTAACTGCTCCACTGCTGCCTCTTGCTGATAGCAACATCAGCTCCCATGGTTCTCAGAGGGTGCATTGTATACCCAGGAGGATGGTGTGCCAATGAAACCTCTTCACAATTACTCACAGGTAATTCTTACTTCTTACTGAAACCCATGCAGAGAAAGTCCACTTGAGCATTACAGAGGCTTTGACGGGAAAGTCACAGTAAAGGAGTCACAGTGCTTATACGCTACAAAGCCAGAAGATGTTGTATCTCTGTCACACATGTGTGCCTGTTCCAGTCATGTCTCTCTTTGACTACAGACTTGAAATGTTTGTAGCTTTCAAAAACTCATGATTTGATAGAGCCCACATAACGGGCTGTACAAAAATCATACCTGCAAAGTTCCTTTCTTCATAGGTTCCAGGAATTAGGTGAAGTATATCTCTTAGTAGGTGGGGAGGCATTGTTCTGCCTACCACAATAGATCCTTTTTGTTTTATTATGGGGGACCTATAAATTCTAACTCATATGTAAGATGTTCCATAGTTTTTTTTTGTTTTCTTTTAAATAATTTTATTGGGGGCTCATATATCATTTTTCACAATACATAAGTACATAACTTGTGTCGTGCTTCTTCACATGCCTGCCACTGTCATCATTCTCCAAACATCCACTTTTCCATTTGAGCCCTTGATATCAGTTTCTCATCTTTTCCCTTCCATCCTTGGTCCCCACTCTCCCACCAACCCTCAATACTTTATAAATTATTATTGTTTTTCATAACTTACACAGCTCGATGTCAACTCTCACCCTCTCCTCCAATGTCTGTCTTCCCAGTAGGAGGTTATGTGTAGATCCTTGTAGTTGGCTCCACCTCTCTACCCCATCACCCCCTCCACCCATCCAGAGCTCCACTCTTACTACTGGTCCCAAGGGCGACATCTGCCCTGGGTACCCTGTATTTCTGTTTCCCATATCTACCAGTGTACCAGCTGGATTTGTAAGGTAGAATTGGAACCATGATAGTTGAGGGGAGGAAGCTTTCAGGAACTAGAGAAAAGTTGTATGCTTCATTGCCACCTCATTGCACCTTGCTGGCCTGTTTCCTCCCCCATGCCTCACATAGTAAGAGGGTGTCCAATTACCCATAAGTGGGCCTTGGGTACCCACTCTGCTCTCTCCCTCATTCGTAGTGATATGATTCTTGCACTTTGATGCTTGATATCTGTTTCCTTTGGCCTCCATGATCACACAGGCCAATGTGTTTCAACCATGTGGACGTGATTGCTGAAGACCAAAGAGAGCAGAAGCAGACAGAGAGGAGGAATCCGATGGCACCCAGCTACCAAAGGATAAAGTATCTAGGATCGTGAAGGCTTGAAGGTGAACTAGTGGCCACCTAGCCCAGAAGCAGCAAAGATGTTCCACAGTTTTATCTCATGGTCATTTCTTTATTCACTTATGCACAAACTTTGAGGAAATTAACAAACCTCTTGCAGTGGGACATATGCCACTGATTCAGAAGAATTGTTCTCACTATTACTGTTTGGACATTTCAACCTTCAGCCTTCTGTTAGATCTCAGCTTCCACACAGCTTGCTTGACACAAGTAAAAGCTTCAATCATTTAAGACTCAGTGCAGATATTACCATCGCAGTCAGATTACCCACTGCCATCGCCAATGCCAGTGCTTAGTTACTCTGTGTAGGCTTCTAAGACTGTAAGTCATTATGGGCCCACCAGCCTCATTTTTCAAATAAAACCTCTTCTGTAATGCTATTTTAACTCTCCCACATGGAAATATTGCCCTCTCAACTTCTAAAATATATATTTTTATGATTTAATGTGTTAGGATAGACCAGAAAAACACATCCATGAGCACTCATATGTGTATGAGAGAGTTTTATATAAAGGGTAATTGTACATTTAGAAAGCATCCCAAACCAGTCTAGTCCAAGCCTATAAGTCCGACATAAATGCATATGTCCAATACCAGTCTACAACACCTCTTCAAACTTATGAAACACATGCAATGATGCTGAATGCAGGATGATCACAGTACAGTGGGTAGAAAGTCTTTGTATTGAGTGCCATTGTAAACATCTCAGCGCTGGCAGGGGTCTCTATGTGGTCCTCTAATTCCCAGGGCATGGGGTCTATTAGGATAGTGCCCTGTGTATTGTCAGTAAAGCATCTCCAAGGGGGTGAGCCAAGAAAGAAATGTCTCCCGCCTCCAAAGAGGAAATACAGGAATTCCTAGACCCTCAGGGGATAGCTATGCCCCCACACAGGCCTCTTTGTCTATACTATGATTGACAGACTAGACGCCATCCCGACAATCTTAAGCCTCAATTTGACAAATTTGACCATTACATAACTACCACATTTAATGATAGTTTTGCTTGTTTATGGCTATTTGTATATATTATCTTCTCCACTGTGCAATTTAAAACCACTTTAAGTAAGAGATCATTCATATTTGATTGCAAGAGAAACTCAGTCTGGCAACCTGCCTATACTGATGTTCTGTAAATATTTGTTGATACATTTTTTGTAAAGATATACATGCTTAAGCTTCAGGACAGTAGAAAACACATGTGGAATTTACTTCTGTTTCACTGTTTTACCCTATTTCTATAGGAAGAAAAGAAACATTCAAAAGAAAGCAGGACAAATGAATTAGAGTTTAAAGCACTTGTAGCATGGAAATCCATGTGATTTGCCAATTTATGAAGCCAAAATAGAGAATTATGGAGACATTTCCCTGTAGGCCTCTTGCTGCTGCCAAAGTAGACAGCCAAAAATGTGGTTTTATAGTCACTCATATTTTTCAACAATGTGTTTTAGGTTGCCAGTATGAAAATACATCTCTTCTGACCTTGACAATGACCACCATCACTTTCTCAGACTCCATCAATAACATTAAATCTGTTTCTTTTGCAGTAAGTTTTCACCAAAAGAGGTAAACTAAATGTCCAGTGATAAAAAACAAAGTAAAGGTTTTTCAACTTCTAAATTGGGCAGAATGTTTTCTTTTGAGCAGGCAGTGACACTCAAACTGCATGCTCAAGATCTCTGAGAACTCCCATTCTCATTCATATTTATTAGTCGCTGACATTAGTTTCTGCTTTGGTCAACTGTTAAAGACTGTTCATTCCATGTGCTCTGTTTTCTTTGATGTAATTGTGAGTAGATTCTAAACTTTTATCCTTTTAAGAATACTTTTGCAGGCATTGATTAAAAATTCTCTGACTTGTGTTCATGTATACAAGAAGGGCTTACACTTCAACTCTGCTCTTACTCAGAGAGGGAAGGTTTTACTTATTGAATCTTAAACTCGCATCTCTTCTATTGAACATTGTGAAATTTAAGAATACTTTTGTTTTATATCAAAAGCAAGGATTTGGTCAAACTTCCAATAATATTAGTGGGTTTCTACTACCAGAAAGTGATAGAGCCTTAAAACCCCCCCGAGTCGGTTCTACCTTGTGGATTTCGGAGGCAGGAATTTCTTGGCAGTGAGTTTTTCGTTAGGTCAGGTTACTGGGTGTTAAAAAAATATTTTGATCCCTGTTTTAAGATGATTTGGAAGTTAAGCGAGAAAAGAAATTTGTTTGTGGGCTTCTGGGTCATACCCACTTTTGATTTTAATCTAATCTCTTCCACAAACACTAGATGTGTGTCCTTTAACTCTTCTGATCTATAAAATGGAAAGATTAAGCCATAGTTTTTACTTCACGCTCTCAATAAGTACTACTTTCTTTCTAAAAGCCTTTTTTTTAAAAAAAAAATGACAGTAATTCTTTGAATTCCTCTTAATTCAAAATGAAAGAATGAATTTATTCAAACTTGAACTCTCTACTGATTAGATTCATGCACATGTGATGGAAACATCCTCTTTTTATGTATCCTATTTAAAGGAAACATTTATTTCTTACAAAGCAACAAAGCAAATAATTAAATTAATGTGGATTTTTTAAAACAAAACACAAACATTGGATATATAGAGAGAATGAGATGTTATAAATATACATATATAGAGAGAGATATTTAAGTGATACTCTTAGAAACTATGTCAGTATATATTAATATCATAACCTTGAATGGATTTTGCTTTATTAAAACATCATTACCAGCAATGATAAATTTAAGAAAGAAAATCCACTTATCTGTAGAATTATAATAAATGCTTTAACAACCTTAACTTGATAAGGTATCTTTGATTTTTGGAGTATTCCTACTATTAGATTTTTGTTAAGTTCATGCAAAGCATTTTTTTTTCTTTTAGGGAGGGGGAAAACCTGTTCCTTGATAAGGGAGAAAAAAAAAGACACCCGTTTTATGTTGTGCCCTATCCAGCTGACACTGTCCTTTTGGAAAGCCAATGACTTGTTAGTACCCCTCGCAGCAGTGTGAACAGATGCGTCCCTGACAGGCGATGGATGGTCAGGGTCCATCTGGCCAGTGCAGCTCGGACAGAAATGATGTATACAGCTTCATCAGCGAATGACTGTCATCAATCGTGGGCCATGGATAGCGTCAATGACAGCTACGCTGCAGCTGAGACCCCAGGTGTGAGACTGAGGAGGACTGATTTAAGAACGCTGGGTAATCAGGAATGTATAGTCTCCTGGACTTTAATTTGTATCTTTAACCTCCTATAAATATCCTGCTTTACTGTAGCAGGTATGTATTTTTTAGTGTCTGTCAATGAAATTAGCTTCACAATGACGGCTGTTCTTTGCTCCCTTTTAACTACTGATGACTTTGGTTCCCGGGCTCCATTACCAAATGCATGAAGTGTTCTTGCTGTTGGATGGTGTGCCCCACAATTTAATTATTACCTCATTGATTTTTCATGTATTTCAATTTTCTCTCCTTTAAGTCACAGTGTCTGTTGTGTCGGGGCGATGTTTGTTTTTCTTTCCAAGATTTCCTTATGGAATCATTTGGAGTCAAAGATGTTTCTGCTTGCTTCCTCTCCTCCTCCATGCTGCCTCTGCCCCTCTTCAGGAATGTCTGACTGCAGCAGGCTGGAGGTGGACCTGTAAATACTGACAATCCCACAAGGAACCTTCCCAGTTTGTACAAGAGATTAAAAAGGAAACAATATTCCACTGCATACTTACCAACAAAAGGTACCTGTTTTTTTTTAAAGTGGTCCCTCTTTAGTATGCACTAAAGATCATGCATAATTTGCATCTATTAGCATTTTATTATACTACTGGCACTAGGGAAAGGAAAATGAAAACAATTATTGTATCCTCAGAGGACATTTCTTTACTTATAACTATTTTACAATAAATCATTTTTGTTTATCCGTTTACTGGATGCAGCAAATGTAGAAACACTGGAGACTAAGAGGGTTCTAAAAGCTAGGAATTTATAGTGTGGCTCCACATGTTTTCACTGAAAGCTCTTCAAATACTTCTAACTCATTAAAATGAATTATGTCAATTACCACTAGGAGATCTGGAAAACATTTGAATCTGATGGAAGAGGATATTTCCCCCCTTTTTTCCCCTTTCCTCTCAGGACTGCAGAAATGCAGCTCTCCTAATACAAGCGAGCTAATGTAGCTAAAATAATACCTGGTTCCAAAGGAGGCCAACTTCCAAGCATCCCCTCTTCAAACTGGGAAGGATGTTGGCTCCCTGAGAATCTAGAATTGGTGTGGCAAACTCAAGGGACGTTGGGTCCATTCTACTGCCTTTAGCAATGTTGTGCCAAAAGATTCTGAGACCCAAGAGACATTATTTTGTTTTTAATACACTCTGATGGAGGACTGGCCAAGAAATAATGATACAAACTCTCTAGGCATTTCCCTGTAGATCTAAAAAAGCCCAGTACTTCTAACATTGTCCACTAGCCTTAGAGATTTCCAAAGCAATCATCTCTGCCAGAACATAAATAAATCAAAGAATTCATCTCTCTCTATTTTCCTTTAATTTCCTATACAAAGGTCTTAATTATTATTTTAATGACCAATGCACAACATACCTCACCCTATTATCAGAATTGCAGACAAAAATCTTTGCTTATACAAATACAGATGCAGCAAGAATGTACAGAGCAAGAGTTAAGAGTCAAATTTTAGGATGTGAAATTGCAATGATTTTGTGAATTATAGAATAGCAATAGAATTGAGGAATTTTCACATAATTAGAACTCAGAGTAGAATTGAAAGAGAGAGAGTGAGAGAGAGAGAGAGAGAGAATATGAGGAAGAGAAGACAAAGAAAATAAATAAAACTGAATTTACAATCTGACAATAGATATCTTGTTTGCACTCCAGAAAAACATTTTACACATAGTTTTAAAGATAAAATTGTATATCTGTCAGCTTACATATAACATATCAACTAGTGCCTCTAGTTTGGAAACAAAACTGAACAAATTAGACACAACTAAGATATTTGATATTGATAAAATAGTTGATAATATTTTATTTGATATTGATATTTTAGAATATCAATAATATCAATAATAAACTTTTAAAAATTGAAAGCTTGTTATCTTTTTAAAATATAATTAATGTTCCAGTTCTTAGGAATGGTGTTTTTAATAAGCTTGGTTAACTGATTAAAATGAAAATCCTACCATGAAAAAAATTTTAACCTTGACAATAAAATGTCCTGTTTTGAGGAATTTCCTAATTGCTTAATTTGGATTCATTAATTAAGCCAAACCACTATAATTTCCACATGATAAGTATAGATTTAAGAGAATATAATTTAATAGATGCTTGGGAAAATGAACTACATATATAAGTGTAGTCATTTAAACCTAATATATACAAAATTTCTATAATGCAGTTCTTCTGTGCTTACTTATCAATCAATCTCATTATCATCTAAAACTCTAAGAGCCTTCCGCCAATTGTGAGCGTTCTCTGTCTCCCCAGTGAATTATAAAATGGCTCTCATATTTTGGAACCTCTTTTACTTACAGAGCAAATGCACCATGATTAGTGTGATACCTTTCAACTTAGGGGCAATTCCTGACCTCCCCTTGCTCTCACTTTTGTTCTCCAAGACTAAAGTTCTTATGAGAATCCAAAGTAAACAATAGCAGCCTCTCTAAACACAAGTCATTCATTTTGCTTCCTCGATGGGAGTCTTGGGTAGAGTATTTTCCTGTTGGGGTTACTTCTTTTTCTGGGTTTAAAATGAAGCCAGAAGGGGATCTTACTACCATCAAGCGAAGAGCTAGAACTGGTGCATATCATTTGGACCCATGACTACGAATAGAATCACCTAGATCGAAGGACAGAAAATTGAGACACTAGGTTTGGAACAGAGGAAGACCAGCAGAAAAGCATGAAGCAGAGTGGTGAGATTCTCAGCCAACAGAGACAGCAAAGCTGTATGCCTTCAGGCAGGTGATCGACTTGCAGAGTCAAGTATCTTCGGGCACTTAATAAAGTAGCTGGGTTTGCTGACCCAGGATGCTATAGCTGAGCACTTTGGGGCTGAAGTTTACAACAGAGTAGCAAGCCCTTTAGGAATTCATTGGTAGTCCTAAAACAGCTATTCAAAATTGCTTGAGCAAGGCAAATGCCAAAGGGTCACTTGGCTAAGGCCAGAATCAAAATTAGGCAAGTGTGTAGGCACAGCTAAGAAGTAAGCATCCTGACTGAAAGAACTATATCCTGAATATTTTTTCATCTTGAATTATAACCAGTTAACTTCTCTAATAAGTCCTATAATTGTCAGTGTTGTCTAAGAATTTTGTGTGATCACTGTAATAAATTATGAAACCAAGCGCAGGGGATAGGGAAGGTAGTATGAGGAAGAACTGGTAACAGAAAATTGGTAAGGAAATTTAGAGAGTGGAGGCAAGACTGAACTCAGCCTCATAGGCTTTGGGCAAATGATGCTAGTGCAGTGAGTCTCTTTCCACCATGTAAAGTCAAAAGTCAGCCACCTTTCCCATGATATTTATTATACTTTGGTACATGAGGTCACAAAGGCAAAATAATGAACAATGCAGGAAATATCAAAAGAAGATGGAAGAAATGCACCGATTCATTGTGCTAAAAAGAACTGATCAACATATAATCACATGATCAAGAACTGAAGGTACTCAAGGAAGAAATCCAAGTTGCAGTGAAGGCATTAGTAAAAAAACAGGCTCCAGTAATTGATTAACAACCAATGGAAATATTTCAACAAAACTAATGAAGCATTGGAAATACTTACACATCTCTTCCAAAAAATTGGGAAGACAGCTACCTGGTCCAGTGCTTGGAAAAGATAGATATTTATATATGTCCAAAAGAAAGGTGACCAAATAAAATGAGGAAATTGTCAAATAATGTTAATATCACATGCAATCAAAATTTTGCCGAAGATAACCAAACAACAGTGACAATGGCACATTGCCAAAGAGCTGCCAGAAATTAAAATTTGGTTCACAAGAAGATATCACATGGGCTACATAATTGCTGTCAGATGGATCATGTTGAAAGCAGAGAATACTAGAAAGATCTTTACTTCTGCTTTATTGATTATACAAAGACACTAGATGATGTAACCATAGCAAATCATGGACACCCTTAACATGATTTAGAATTCCAGAACATTTCATTGTGCTTTTGTGGAACCTGTACATGGACAAGAAGTAATCTTTCATACAGATGATTACTAAGGATTACTGACTGGTTTGAAATCAGGAAAGATGTGGGTTAAGGTCAAATATTTTCACCATACTTTTTCAATCTCTATGCTGAGCAACTAATCAGAAAAGCTGAATGCAGCATCCAGTTTGGAGCAACAATTATTAGCAGCTTGTAGTACACAGATGATACCAGCTTACTTGCAGTAAAAGAAGAGATCTTGAAGCACTTACTGATAAAGATCAAGGATTATATCCTTCACTGTGGATTACAATGCAATTTAAAGAAAACCAAAATCTTCCTAACTGGATCAATAGATAAAAGCATGATGAACGACTGAAGTTGCAATGATTTCATCTCACTTGGATCCACAATCAGTGTTCATAGAAAAGGCAGTCAAGAAATAAAATGACATGTTGCATCGGGCAAATTTGCTGTGCAAGACCTCAGTCAAATGTTACTTTGAAGAGTGGGGGTCATCTGACCCAAATCTGCTTATTTTCTATCACTTCATATGCATGTGAAAATTGAGCAATGAATAAGGGAGGCCAAAGAAGAATCGATGTATTTCAATTATGACGCTTGCACTAAAACTGAAAACAATATAGATTTCAAGAACAAACAAATATTTCTTGGAAGGGGTATAGCAAGGCTGCGCCTTAGAAATGAAAATGGATGGACTTAGCTTCAATTGACTTGATGAAACAGGAGAGATCATCCTTAGTAGAAAGTCATTGAAAAAGAGGAGGATACTCAGTGAGATCGATTGACATAATGGCTACATCAATGGGCTCAGACATAACAATAACTGTGCATCTGACAAGGGACTAGACAGTTTTCCATTCTGTTGCACATATGGCTGCTACAAATTGGAAAATAGTGGACAGCAACAACAACAGGTTACAAGGTTATGGGGCACATATAAATATTTGAGATCAAAGTTTCTGCTATTGATAGCATGCTTGTTTGGTTAGAGTATTTCTTTGGGAACCGACAGTAGCAGTAGTTGGCTGATTGTGCATTTGGGATTCCTTAAATGCTAAAATATTATTTTGTTTCTCTATTTGCTTCTCTGAAGTTTCCAGGTAATAATAATAATAATAATAATAATAATAATAATAATAATATCTAGGGAGAGATCTATAGCCCCTGTGGCAATGATACCAGATTGACTCTTGATTTGATGTTGCAAAAATAGCAATGATACCTTTTCCATTTATGATTTATGTTTTTAATTTCTGATCATTTAAAAAATATTTATTTGTAATCTGTGTGAAGAACAGAATTGGGATTTGCCTTATTTGGGCTCTTTTTCCTTATCTGTTCAACATAATAATACTGACTATATTTCTCAAATTCTGTAAACATTTTCCCCTTTGTCGACTGGGCTGTTTCTCCCTCATTAGCATAAATTCACCGCTTTCTAATCTTTGGAGTGGCTACTGTCAATATGATTTCATAAAGATAGTTCTTTCAAAAACAACAATGCTCAATGCACTTATTCTTTACTCATCAATATAAAATCATAGTTTTCTTTGAGACTTCAGTGGGTATTTTTCATTTAAAGCTTGAGGATAATCTTTATAGTCCTTACATGTTGGGCAGTGGCCACATGTTCAGCAGTATGACACCACTAGCAGGTCCACTGAAAGACACTTGGGTTCTCTACCCCCCTAAGCAGTTTCAGTCCCAGAAACCCACAGGGGATCGCTGTCAAAGAACACTGGCTGGCAGAGAGCTTCAGTTACGTACCCTCCATAGCTCCAGAAAATCTGGAGACCACGTGAATTTGGACTTCTGTTCTGCATTTTGTCCATCTGAACAGAATTCTATAAAATCTAAGATCAGAAAATTTTGGGTACACCATATTCTCACTTATCGGCATCATTAGATTCCCCAAACCAGGTTGCTATAAGAAAGAGTATATTATGCAAAGAATTGAGGATGACGGCATCAAATCAAAAACTTCTAGATAACTGCTAAATTGTATGCTTAAATAACCACAAAACCACTAAGAATCATGGCTCAACTAAACTGACAAGTAACCTTAACCATTACAGGGAGCATGACTCCATACTTACATTTCAGTGCTGTTAATGTCATATATATAACATTAATAATATATATATATTATTAATGCATAACATAGACAGGCTTTGACTACAATTGAAAATGTGAAATGTCAGATAACAGGACAATTAAGAATTAGGGCAAATATTTAATGACAGTCAAGGACCAGTCACTTCTTTTTCTGTCACGGCAAAGGAACTTGTTGTTCATAGAGGCATAGAACACATTTCTGTCCTTAGAAAGCTTTGCAAACTCTCAACAGGCCAATTAATATTGGCATAGAATTATTTGTAAAGCATCACAAAGAAATTCTTGAAAGTGACATGAAATATCAAAAAAAATGTGTTGGGTCACTTTACTTAAAGGAGACATATTGAATATATCGTGAAGACAAATACATTCTGATATTGACAGATACATTGAAATCAGCAGCTAGCACCTCTGTATTGATTACTAGGAATGTGATTTGATTTATTTTTAATCGTTTTATTGGAGGTTCATGCAACTCTTATCACATTCTATACATCCATCCACTGTATCAAGCACATTTGTACATTGGTTGCCATCATCATTCTCAAAACACCTTTTCTATTAAGCCCTTGGTATTAGTTCCTTGCTTATCTCCCTCCCTGCTCACCCCCTCCCTCATGAACCCTTGATAATTTATAAATTATTATTGTCACATCTTTACACTGTCCGATATCTCCCCTCCCCCACTTTTTTTTGTTGTCCATCCCCGGGAAGGGGCTATATGTAGATCCTTGTGATCTGCTCTGCCTTTCTCCCCCACCTTTCCTTCCACCTTCCTAGTATGGCCACTCTCATCACTGGTCCTGAGGGGTTCATCTGTCATGAATTCCTTGTATTTATTTATTTTTCTTTTTGGAAATTAGCAGAGTATTGTAGATTTTAGTAAAAAGACTTTTGTCTGACGTATCATTGCTAAAGATATTTTCCCAGTCTGTGGGCTCTCTTATTGGTGAATTCTTTCAATGCACATGGGTATTTTATCTTCAGTATATTCCACTTAAGTCAATTTGTGACTCATCTGTATTTCTGTCCTTCCTATTTCTGAGGCCTATGTATTCCATGAACCAAAACTCTCAGGCTTCTCCAACTTTTCTCATTGATGACCTTAATAGTTTGAGGTTTTTCTTTGAGATCTATGATCCACCTTGAGTTTACTTTTCTGTATGGAGTGAGATAAGGCTCTTCATTTTTCTGTATGTTGACATCCATTTTTTTCAGCACCACTAGTCGAAGAGGGCATCCAATTCTCATTTGAGATTTTTGTGGTCCCTTTGAAATATCTGTCTGCTGATGATTTTATTTCTGAGCTTTCAGTTCTTTTCCATTGGTCTGAGAATCTGTCAGTATCATACCAATATCATGTGATTTTGACCACTGTGACTATACAATATGTGCTAAGGTCAAGTAAAGCAAGCCCTCCCACTCTGTACTTCTGCATCAGGAGTTCTCTGCTAATTCAGAGCTTCTTTGTTCTCTATATGAAGTTGGTAATCCATTTTTCCAATTCTTTGATAATGAGATAGATGAAATAGATGATGATAATTTTATTGGGATTGCATTAAACTTATTTAATACCTTGGACAGAACTGACATCTTTACTGTATTGAGTCTTCCAGTCTATGAGCACCAGATATTCTTCCATTTGTTGAGGGTACACTTGGTTTCTTACAAAAGTGTTCTATAATTTCCTCATATAAATCTTTTCGTTTTTTATATCCCTAGATATCTCCATTTGTGTTTGGCTATTGTGAAGGGTACTACTCTTTTAATCACTCTTCTGTGGTCTTGTCTAATGTGTATTGCAGTCTCATAGACTTCTGCTTGTTGATGTTATATCCTCCCACTCTGCCATACTCCTTTATTGCTTCCAGTATGCCCCTTGTGGAGTTTTGGGGATTTTCCATATATAAAATCAAATCATCTCCAAATAACAATAGTTTCATTTCTTTCTTCCCCAGGCAATTACCTTTGATGTGTTTTTTTTTCCCTTATGCTGTTAACTAAGACCTTCAGTATGATATTAAATAAGAGTGAGGGCAAAGAACATCCTTGTCTGGTCCCCTTTTTCAGTAGAATTGTGCTTGACTTTTCTCCATTGATTACCACATTGGCTCTTGCTTTTTCATATATTGCTTGCATAATATTGAGGAATTTTCCTCTCATTTATGTCTTCTTGGGTGTCTGAAACAGGAATTGAATGTTGTTGAGTGATTTTTCGACATCTATCGATATAATCATGTGGTTCTTATAGTGTTTCATATCAATGTGGTGAATGATGCTAATGGTCTTTCATACTTTGTAACATCCCTGCATCCTTTGTATGAACCCCATTTGGTTATGGTGAAGTAATTGTTTCCTATATTTTTGTATTCTTTTGGCCAATATTTTGCTAAGGAGTTTTGCATCAATGTTCATTAGGGTTATTGGTCTTTTGTTCTTGATGCTTGTGGGATCCTCATCTGGTTTCAGTATGCTTCAGAAGCTGGTTCTGGAGTTTTGCTATCTTTTTCTGTGTTCTATAAGAGTTTGTGTAGGATTGGTGTCAATTCTTTCCTGAGTTCTTGGTAGAATTCGCTTGTGAAGCCATCTGGTTCAGGGGAGTTTTTGTTGGTATCCCTTGAAAACATTGAATATTTCTTCTACTGCTATGGGTCTGCTGAGATTCTTGAAGTACATCAGGGATAGTCTAGGGAGGAATTGTTTTTCCAAGAATTTTCCATGTCTTCCAAGTTGTTGAATTCATTCTAGCACAGTCCTTCATAGTACTGTTCAATTATCCTTTTGATTTCATTAGGGTCTGTTGTAATGATCCCTCTTTCATTTCATTCTTGCTATTGTAATTTGCTCCCTCTTTTCTTTGATTAGGTTTGCCACCAGTCTGTCAATTATGTTTATCCTTTCAAAGTACACACTTTTAGCATTACTTTCCCCATAGTTTTCTTCTTTTCCCGTTCCTGAATTTCAGTGCTGATTTTTATTATTTCTTTTTTTTTTACTATTAGTAGAATTGTCCCATTAGCTCTGCTCTATTTGCTATAAATTTTGTGTCAGCATATCAATCATAAGCCTTCTTTTTACATTTGTGCATGTACTGCTGTGAAACTTTCTCTGGTAACTGCCTATGCCATGTCCCATAAGGTTTGGTACATCATGTTCTCACTCTCAATGGGTTCTAGAAATTTCCTAATTTCATCTCTGATCTGGGCCAGTGCACACTCGTTTTGCAGTAGAGAATTATTAATCCTCCAATTGGTTCTTCTTGTTTGCTTTACCTTCCTTTTGTTGATTTCCAGATTTATGCCACAGTAGTCAGAGATATCTGTATGCTATCAATGTGCTTAAATTTATGCAGATTTGCCTTATGCCCCAGCATGTGGTTTATCTTCAAATACGTGCCATGTGGGCTTGAAAAGAATGTGATTTTTTTTTTGTATTTGAATGTAGAACTCTGTAAATATGTATTAGGCCAAATTGTCTAATTGTAGTGGTCAGATCTCTAGCCTCCTTGGGTAGTTTTTTTTCTCTGTGATCCAGCTCAGAAATTGGTGAATTGAATTCACCCACTATAATTGTTGAGGCTGTGATTTCTTTTTTCATTTATTGGAGCATTTGATGGAATTATTCAGTGGGTGTCTCATTCAAGGAATATATATTTTAAACGTTTTTTGTCTACCCTTTTCTTGAGTATTACGTACTATCCTTCCTTATCTCTTTTTATGGATTGCATTGTAAGGTAAATTTTATCTAAGTTTAGGATTGCTTACTTTGCTTTTTTTTAATTGCTGTTTGCTTAATATGCTTTTTTCCAGCCTTTGAGTCTCAGCCTATCTTTGTCTGTAGTCTAGAGAAGTGTCTCCTTTAGCCAACAGATTGATGGGTAGTGTTTTCTAAGCCAGTTTGCTAGTCTCAGTATTTTAATGCCTGAGTTCAGTCTATTGATATTCAGGGTTATTATCTTCATCTGTGGACTCTGTGATCTTATTCCTTTTGTGTTGAATGTCTTCCTCCCTCAGTGTGTATGTGTGTGTGTGTGTGTGTGTGTATGTGCGTGTGTTTCCTTCTTGACTTCTTTCTACCCTTAAACAAATGCTATCTTGGGGACTGTTTTCTCCTTGTTCCCCTCTGGGTGGGGTTGTTCTATGTGGTGGTCTCTTATTTATGCTAGATGAGTGCTGTTCTTCTGCCCATAGTGAGTTGGCAAGGATCTTTTGTAGGGCTGTGTTTCCTCTAATATATTCTTTGAGTTTTTGCTTTTTTGGAAAGGCTCTTACCTCCATCTATCATGATAGATTATTTGGCTGGATAGAGTATTCTGGGGTTTGCATTGTTTTCCTTCAAATTTTGGAATATGCTACTCTACTCTCTCCTCTTCTTCATAGTGTCTGCTGATAGGTCTGTATATTCTTATTTGGGAAATTTTTTATGTGATTACTTATTTTTCCCTAGATGCTCTCAGGATTTTCTCCTAATCCTCAAAAATGGATAGCTTAACTATTTATGCCTTGGTGACTTCTTTTTGCAATCCAGTCAAGCCAATGTTCTTTCAGCCTCCTGGATGTTTACCTTGTTCTCATTCACTAAGCTGGGGAAGTTTTCCTCCAAGAATTCTCTCACTCATCAACGATGATTCTTTGTTATGTCTTCCTCTGGTAATCCATTTATTCTGATGTTGTTTCTCTTCATAGTATCAGACTTAGCTCTTAGATTTTTTTTTAGCTTCTCTGATGCTCAAATTAGATTTTTGTTCTCATTTGTTAAAGTCTGCTTGGCTGTCCTGTAGGTCACTGATGTGGTTCTCTGCCTCCTCCAGTCAAATGGCGAAGTCCATGAGTCTGCTACTGATTTTTATTATCTCATCCCTAAGCTCTTGTATTTCCCTTTGTTATACGGTAATTTTCTCCTCTATCATTTCATACTTTTTCTGTATTGTTTCCTTCATATCCTTTATGATTTCAAAGAGCAATCTGAAAATTTCTTTCTGTGTCAGAGCAATGCCTGCTTCATCGATGCACGTCAATAGATTCAGCACATTGCCTTTTGCTTCTTCTGGCTTTTTTCATTGAGGTCTTTAGTGATGTTTGATGTTTGCTTTGCATTGTTCTAGAGGATTCGGGTGCCATTTTGCAGTGAGTTGAAGGGCACTTATTCTCTCTAGAAGACTCATAGGAATGCTTCCTTGAACTACCAGTTGGTAATTGCACTATAGGATTGGCCTACCACTTTACATGCTGTGGCTTCACTCATTCTCTAGTCAGCCTCTGTTATTTGGAGGGCAAATTGGATGGTCCTCTTAGGGCATGCTGGTGATGTGCTGTGAACCCACGAGGGTGGTGGAATACTGAGTGATCTCACAAGAAGTCAAGATGGTGTGGAAATAGCAGCTTGGGGTGCCGCAAATGGAGTGCAGTAGTGTCTGCTGCAATGAGAGTGCCATGGAAGGCTGGTGGGTTGCTCAATTTGGTGTAGAGCACTGTGAATGGTGGAAAAAATTGCCCTGGTCAGATAGATCACCACAGAGATTGACTGGAGGTTCCTTCTTTCATTTTAAATGAGGAATGTTAGTGAATGTTGACTGAGCTGCCTTAGGCCATGTAAGGCACTATGCTATGGCAGGCAGGAGGAAATCCCTCAGTCACATGGGAATAAAGAGAATGGGTAGGAGCTCCCCAGCCCTGAAGGAGGATTTCCCTCAAAGAAGGTGGGTGGGATATCACTAGCCACATGTTAAGCACTGAAGAGGGTGGGGAGGTGGAATTTCCCTGGGTGGGATGTACCTTTGTAGTGGGTGGGCAAGCTTTCCCCAGCCTCGGGTTATGTTGCAAAGGGTGGAGCTCTCCCAACTGGCTGGAGGGCATGTGTGAATGCCTTAGGCCAATGGGAGGTCAGCAGTGGTTTGTGAAAGAAAAGGGAAGAGAGAAAGAAAATAAAAACACTAAGGCTACTGAGACTGTGGGGATACAGAGAAGCAGGGAAACAGAAGTAACAATATATCTGAGCACAGACGCCTGAACTTGGGACTGGAGGGGTTGAATCCCTGTCCGGAGCTACAAGCTCTATGTTGAGATAAAGTGCCTGCATCTCTCCAAATGTTCCTCACTCTGGCTGAGACAGTGGAGAGGCAAAGGTCAAACCCCAGCCAGCCTCTGCTGTGGTAAGACAAAAGTCCCCAGTTTCTCAAAACCTAGTGGATCTGTGCCTACTTATCTTTATGATGCTCCTCCCACAACTCAGCCCTGTGGAATGTCCCTCTTAGTAACTCTCCTGTGCTGATTTCTGCACAGTCCCTCTAGTATGTTTTACTGAGTTGCCATCTTCGCAGAAATACAATTTGATTTTACTGAGGAGGGATAAATATTTTAAATGAGGAGGGATAAAATATTTTTGAATCCCTTTGTCTATTTAAATATATATATACATATATATGTATATGTCATAAATACACATATTTATAAATATATATAAAATATATAGATCTTAGGAAAATAGTTTGTCTACTTTCAACTCACAAATTGACATGCCTTTATAGTGTATTACCTTGATCAATACTTGATTAGTATTTAATTCAAGTTTCTTAATTTTTTTGTTTTATTTTGCTTTGTTTTTTTGTTTTGTTTTGGGAGGGCATTGCTTCCCCCTGGTGGTGGGAGAAGGCCCAGCCTTGCTCCTGGAAAATGCTGCTGGATTTGAACCTCCAACCCAGTGGGCTGCAGTCTTGCACACAACCACTATGCCACCAGAGATCAGTCCTCAAGTTTCCTAATTTTAACATTAATGACCATGCTGTTCATCAGTCTTAGAGGAAAACCTTTTAACAACCTGCAATATGCAAGCTAGCACATTTTTACTTGTCAAAAGTGGGGGACTTGAAGCACTTGCTGATGAAAATCAAGACTTGCAACCTTCCATATTGATTGCAGCTCAGTATAAAGAAGACCAAAATTCCCACCACTGGAGCAATGGGTAACATCAAGATGAATAGAGAAAATATTGACACTGTCAAGGGTTTTATCTTGCTTGGGTTCACAATCAATGCTTACGGAAGCAGCAGTCAAGTGATCAAAAGACGCACTGCATTAGGTGAATCTGCAGCACTAGACTTTAGAGTATTAAAACGCAAGCCATTAGTTTGAGGATTGTGGTACACTTGATCCAAGCTAAGCTGTGGTATTCTCAATAATCTCATATGCATGTGAACATTGTACAAGAAATAAGGAAGACTGCTTAAGAATTGGTTCATTTGAATTATGGTGCTGGTAAAAAGTCTCAAAAGTACTATGGACCACTAAAAGAACAAAAAGAAACAAGCAAATGGAAAGAAATAGGAGGCTCCTTCATCAAGAGGACGGCAAGACTTTATCTCACACGCTTTAGACATGCTGTTAGGAGAGTTCAGTCTTTGAAGAGGGACATTGTGCTTGGTAGGGGGCCAGAAGAAAAGAGGAAGATCCTCAGTGAGATAGATTGACACCATTGCTGTAACAATGGGTTTAGGTATAGGAACCATTGTGAGGCTGGTGCAAAACAGAGCTGGGCTTTCTGCTGTGCCTATAGTCACCAGAGTTGGAACTAACTCAGTGACACCCATCAACAGAAACAGCCATGCTTATTTGTGTCATGACAAAGATATTTAGCATATGCTGTTTTACTCTACTCTGCCAACAGAATAAAATAAAGGCTGATAGGAAGGGCTGATTGCAAAGTTTTCTAATTCACTAGTCCAGATTGATTACTTTGGGGTCCTATTCCAGTTGGTGAACAACCTTCAATAAAAGGGCACAGCTGGCAACTATGTGCGACGGAACACACCTCCCTTGAAAATGGTGCCTATAATGCAAGAATAAATAAGGAGGGAGATCTTTATGTTAGTTGGGATTTAATGATTTTAAAACCACCCCAGAACATGTCTTAATCTTACTCAATGCTAGCCAATTTTTTTTAATCGTGGGACTCCATTTCTATCTATCAAATATATGCTATTTTCCAGTTTCTGAAACTAAAGCAAATGGACCAAGAGAATTGGACACATTTAGCACTTGTTCTTCTTCTTTTTAAATCAGCCCAGCACCCTTTAGCTAAGCACCAGTGGAGCCCAACATCATGGCACATTTCCCCACAGCAGACTCACACTCAACCACCCTCTAGGAAGGAAAAGAGTGCGAGGGCTATTGAGCACTGAGGAGTTTTCCAATGAATCACAATTACGTGAACACCTGTGCTAACTAAGTTTGTGCTGAGCCACTGTGAAATTTTGCAAAGTGCTCAACAGCCCTGGGAATTTCTCATTTATTATCTGAGGTGGGGTGGTCTGCAAGTGCACATTCAGTTGCAGTATGAGGCATGTAAGGACATGCATTCAAGACCTCCTCTAGGACCTTTTCATTCTCCCTGCAGGGTACAGCTGTGCCAGCATTCTGTGCTGAAGGTCTGTCTGGAAAAGTTAAGGGAAAATATCAGACTCTCTACCTGTAAGTCAAATGACTAATCATGTGCAATGCATTCACCTACATTTCAGATTGAGTATGCCATGAAATTTATCGTGGGAACTCCCTGCTATCAATGATGCCTTAGATATCTATAGACTTGCCATATATTAAAACTAAACTCCTTTCATAATGGAGAGAAATTTTACACAAAAACATGATAGTTGGACTGGTAACATCTCCTCTTAGGAGGTGAAGTCCTTACAGATTCTAGAGGCTATTTTGTTTCTGAGCCAATGGTCAATGAGAATTGAAAAATAATTTGCAAATGAAGTCATCAAAATTGCTAGTGAAAGACTAACTTGTAATCAGTGAAAGGGATAGCAGTGAATTAATGTAATACAAGATCAATTGTTGATTCCACAGTGAAGATTATATTTATGCCTGGGACAGTGGCTGTCTTTGAGTGCATTATGTGCCTCAAGAACTTTAAACTACAATTAATGGAATGTTGAGAATAGAGATTTCATTGCAGCTTTGTAGACAAAATTGATGTTTTCATCTAGTATTTGCTAGGTAAATATATATATATATATATTACTTTGCATAATTAAATTATATAGGAGAAAAATCAGAGATAAGGCCATAAAATCCTGGGAATTAAATTGGCAGCACAATTTTTATTCGATTGGTTACTTTTAGGGAGCCTAACTATATTTAATACCATGTTATTAACAATAGAATAGTTGTTCAGTATATTAGGCATTCAATTCTTTCAACAGTTTCATTTGGAGTGACATCATGTAATATATGAAGATCCTGCAAGCTTGTCTCCATCTGTATCACTGAGGTTAACTCTGGTTTGAAGGAGACAGCTCTTACTCAGTCATGCTTGGGGTCCATGTAGAACCTGTTCTATATCACACAGTTCTATTGCTTTCCATAAGGTTTTCAATTACCCATTTTTTTCAAAGTATATCACAAGCTATGCTGGAACGTGTCTACAGCAGTTAGCTGTGCTGGTATTTAGAGTATTGGTGATGTAGTTTTCAGAATATGAGTAATGTGAAAGTCTCTGCAGTACAACAAACTGACAGAGAAGATAGAGTCAGAAGAAACCACTGCTTATATACATTAAAATCAGAAAATTAACTGTAGAGGGCAAAAATCTAGGAAAATTGGAAGTCATCCCAAAAGAAATAGACCCTTTTAAGACCCACATTTGAGGCATTATTAGCAAACTGAAATGGACTGATAGTGGCATTGTGATTTGGATAGTCATATGGTCTACAATGTCAGTTATAACATCTGAAACCCAACACTGTGAGCAATGTGGTAATGTTCATACAGTTACATGGAAGACCAGTTAATGCAAGAATTATTCCAATCTATGTACCAAGAACTAACACCAAAGATGAAAATCCTTGAAGATTTTTAATAACGTATGCAGTCTTAAATTTGATCAAACACGCAATCAAGGTGCATTGAAAATACTACTGATTAGAACGCAATAGTTGGAAACCATAAAAGGACATAAAGCTTGAGTAATAGAAATGACACTGGATTTTGTGAGACCAATGATGTACTCGTTACAAATACCTCTTACATCAACAGGAATGGCAACTCTACACATGAACCTCACCAAATTACATGCATTGTAGTCAAATTGAGCACATCCATGCAAAGACAGGAACACTCGGTATCACTGGTCAGCATTAGGCCAAGGGATTACCTGTGGAACAATCAATTGCTCATATACAAGTTGAAGATGAAACTAAAAAAATATTGACATAAGTCATACAAGCCAAAGTATGACCTTGAGAATAGCCCACATAAATTTAGAGATTATGTCAGGAACATGTATAACAAACTGAACACTAATTACTGAGTATCACTTCAGGTGTGGGGTAACATCCAGGAGAACATACCTGTAGAAAACAAAAGATCATTTAAAATACAGAGAATGATAAACAAAAATGGATATCAGAGATACTTTGCAGCTTGCTCTAGGACATAGGGAAGCTAACAGCAACTGGAAGAAGTGATGAAGTGAAAGAATTGATAGAAGGTATCAAAAGGCAATTTAAGAAGGCACTGTAGATTAGTAAGTGTGAAAAGACCTGGAATTAGAAAACTAATCAGGAAGAACAGATGGGATCTTCTCAAGCTAAAGGAGTTTAAAAAAGTCATTTAAGGCTCACCTAACAATATTGAAGGTTTCTATGGACAAAAATTTGAAAGATACAAAGAGTTCCAAAAGAGTGAGTGAAGGGAGACATCAGACAGTGTAAGATATGGCAAAATAATAATATTTTATCAATTACCAAGGGTTCATGAGGGAGGGCGAAGAAGGGAGGGAGGGAAAAATGAGGAGTTGAAACCCAAGGCTCAAGTAGAAAGAAAATGTTTTGAGAATGATGATAGCAGCAAATGTACAAATGTGTTTGACACAATGGATGGATGTATGGATTGTGATACGAATTGTATGAGCCCCATATAAAATGATTAAAAAACCAAAATGGACAGAATCCCTAGGCCAAAAATAATTGGTGGATACTCAATTATTTTAGCAGGTAGCTATAATCATGAATCACTATTCATCAGGATTGTAGTCTTTCACCTAGTATGTGAAAAAGTACACAGCATCAGGATGGAGGAAGGTTTATTAACAACCTGTGTTATGTAGATGACACATTACTTATTTGTTAAAAGGAGAAATACTTGAAGAACATAAGGATGAAAATTAAAGATGACAATTTCCAGTCTGAATTACAACTCACTAGAGAAAACAAAAGTCTTCACAATTACACTTAGCGGTAAATGCCACCATGATACATGAATGGGAAAAAAAAGTGAGATTGTCAAGGGTTTCATTTTACTTGGTCCAAGAAGCAACTATCAAGAAATTGAATGACACCTTTGATTGGACAAATCTCTTGCAAAAGATCTCTTTAAATTATTCAAAAGCAAAGATGGCACTTTGATAACTAGGGTACATCTGAGCTAAGCTATGGTATTTACAATTGCCTTCTATGCATGTGGAAGCCAGATTATTAAAAAGAAAGACCAAAGAAGAATGATACCTTCACAAAATGGGGTTGGCAAAAAAATATAAAATATTCACAGTTCCAGAAGAATGAATGTCTGTCTTGGAAGAAGTGTAGCCTGAATGCTTCTTAGAAATGAAGATGTGGAAATGGAAAATCATTGTTGTAGAAATGAGTACTGTAGTTCTCCTAATGGAAAAATTACTACCTCTGGCCTCATGATTCTTATTTATAAGACTGGAATGGGAGAGGTTAGATGAGAGTGGGCGGAAGGGAGAAGAGGATTAGAAAGTTTTTGTAGCTCCATATGCCACCTGCTCTTCCAGAGACAGAGTTATTTGGTTTTGTGAACACCAGGCATATAGTATACACTCAACATGAATTATCTCAATGAATCTTCATAACAGTATGACATGAAGATAGATCCTTTCCCATTTTTGCAATGTAAGAACAAAATTGAGCTTGTTATGTACTCTTGGGTTGATCATGATCCAGAGGATGTCTACAGGAGCAAGAATTGGCTCCCAAGGTGGCTAAGGTTGTAATCTTTATGGGAGCCATTTGTCAGAAATTGTTAGGAGGGTCAAACAGCTGGCCCTTTGGTTAACAAACAAGCATTTAACCAATGGGCCATGAGCGACCTTTAAAATTTTATCTATGAAAGTTTAAATAACTTTCTCATAATCATGTTATAGTCAAACTTGAACTCATGTCTGCCTGATGCTACAATTCAAGATTTTTATTACTACACAACACTGCCTCCCAGTGGCTTGTGTTTGGGAAACATTCAACCAAAATTAGCTACCATGCATTCTTGCTGTAATTCTTAGGTGGGCACTTTCAGGGTTAACTCAGTACTTCAATGCTATCATAATTCTTGAGACACAGGTATCACCTGGTTCAAACTAAGCTCCAAGAGCAGTTTCAAGCAAACAAATAGGTAACTGTCTTGTTTCTGAAGCAAATACTTTGAATTAATTTCCGCTCTAATGTAAAAATGCTTGATGCTCACCTGACACAAAAATGTGGGCAAGTAAACTGTATGCAAAGCAAGAGATTCTGTAACATCAGGGTTTTAAAATTGTATGAATATTCCCTTCATTTGATACACAGTATGATTTTGTGTGTATATTTTAAAGAGAGAAATACATATTCAAGAAAAAAATGAAAAACATAAAAACAATATTTCTGTATGTCTAAGAAAACGAACATACATGTGTTGTACAGTGTTAAGAAAACCATTGTAAGTTTGAATTAGAAGAAAAGAAATACAATGTGTATTTCCACAAGATTTGAATTACACAGAAGGCTTAGTCATGAGTGAGGTATTTAAGTAGCAATTTTCATGCACATATCTTCAACATGCACACACTTGTAACCCCATATACAGACAGACAGTGTTGTTCCTCATTGTCCTGCTCCCCACTCTTAGTTCTCCGTCCTCATTCTTCCATCTTCAAACCACTTAGTAATTTAATATTTGATACTACTACCAGGAGTAATGGAGTGTTAAAACCATTCTCCTTTTATTATTTCAAAATCCAATCAGACTCTGAAAACAGACTATTTCTTCACTTCACCAATTACAAGTGTTTCAATTAATTAATGTATATGTATGTATACATATATGTGTGTGTGTCTGTCTGTGGGTTACACACACACACTATTAGGTTACTGCTTAACTACTTTTATGAACAAATCTCTATTTGGGATTAAAAGCTTAATGTGTTAATTTTAGTTAGTCATATTTATTTCAAAAGATGAACTCTTACAGAGAATGGTTCCAGTTAAAGAAATTCATTCTAACTGAGGGGTATTTTCAGAGTCTGTAGCATATTGGTAGAAAAGGCTATCTTTGCCCCATATCCCTTGAAATGCAGTCCAAAGGTGAATGTTTACTTTACCTGCATATAGAGGTGACCCACGTGAGCAGGTGTATTGAAAGATTACAATCTCCAAGAAGAGAGGTCACTGATAATGGCATTACTGCTACCAGTCTGTACGTCTTTTTAAAAAGTGCCTCCATATGCAACATTTCACACTTGATCTCTGGAAAATAGATATTGGTGACCTTGATTCAACTAACTTTGCCTTTCGTAGGCATTTGTTAGCACTGTTACATTTAAAATTCATAAAAGTGTTTACTTTTTAAATGGACTTTAAAAGTATTTCCACTGAGAGATAGAAAGACTGAAAAGAAGACAAAAGGAAGCTTGTAAATTCTAGGATTGACACCACGTATCACACTGGTTATAATATAACTCAGCAGTTAATGCACTGAAATGGCAGAACCATTAGGGTATAATATATTAATGCATAATTCGGGGTCTTTAAGTATCTGTGAATCATTGATATGGTACATTACCAGGTCCGTTCCTATTCAACATGTCAATGCATTGTCTTTATAATATTAATTGAGTCTGGGATATAAGCTTTCAAAGTTCTCGGGCCAATGTGTTCACTGATTATGAAGAAGATATCATTTCTGAGGGCTAGTCATCTGAGAGCGTTGGTTTCTGCTTTGTGGGTCAGGCAGAGTACTTCTTCCTACCCCCAGACTACTCTCCCCTATCGTAGCCAGCAACATCATGCTCTCGCTACATTTCAAGGTTTCATAACTACCTGATGAATGACTATGTAAAAAACAAACGAGCTGGCATAGAGGTGACTCCTACTCACAGTGACCCCAGTAGTGTCAGAGAAGAATTACGGTCCTTAGGATTTCTCATGACTGAATTTTTTAAAAGAGATGGCCCAGTTTTCTTCTGAGGCCCCTCTAAGTGGGTGTAATCAACCAAATATGTAGCCTGAAGCTTAATATCCGTGCCACCTAAATGCTAAAAGTGCCAACTGCAATATGATCTTAAATAAGGCATTGTAAAAACTTTGAAATTAATGTGTTCCAAACCTGAAAGGAGAGCATTCATCTCATACATCTCCTATGCCATATCATCTCTGGCGCACAAAGGAGGCCTGGATGGTGTGTTACAGTCATACTGTGGAAGGTCACACATCAATTAAAATCAAGGTAGTAGCTTAGCATGCATTAACATAGAGGTATTCTGACGGGTAATTCTAACTGATAGGTATTTCAGAGTCTGTAGCATATTGGTAGGAAAGGCTATCTTTGCCTTTGAAAACATCATATATCTCTGCTTTTGAAAATGTAACAGTGAATGACAAAGTAAATCACAGAATGATATTCATGTAAGTGAAGGTCATAAAACAATACATTATCTGTGGGCATATTAACATACAATCAATATAGAAAACCATCGATGTGAAATCTACAGACCCATTTTAAGACAGCAGCTATAGGGAGAGAAGGATGGAGAATGAGGAGCCAGAGATCACTTGAGGGCATAATTGTAGTTTGGGAGGAGATTAAATGTGTCCACCTTTATTAAATCTTATTATTTGTATTTTTATCTGTGTTTAAAATGATCCATAACTATTATAGCAGAAGTAATAATAAAGGAAGCTTCTGGTGCAAAATGGATGTGGCATCAAGGAGGCCTGGTGGTGCCATGAGTTGCAACTGGACCACTCGCTCTAAAGCCGGCAGTTTGAGTCCCTCAGGGCTCTGTGGGAGAAAGAGGAAGCTTTCTCTCTAGTTCCATAAATATTACAGCGTTGGAAATGCAAAGAGGCATTCTACTCTGTTCTCTCAGATCACTATGAGTCAAAATTGTCTCGATGCTAGCAAGTTTTTGAGCAATTTCCGATATTGTCCATTCAAATTTCTCAACAAATTCACTAGGAAATACAGGGAAAGATGAAAGTCCACCACTTAAATGAGGGAAAACAGACAAGTTAGCTCCAGAATTGGGGAGGAATCGGCTCACTGTACAACTCTAAAGGGGCTGAAGGAAAAGCTGTTAAAGACAATAGTATAAGTCTGTTCCATGGGGATAAATACGTGAGGATGCATGGTAGGTTGGGATATTGGTGCAGACCTCAAAACCTTTTTAAAACTTAAAGTGAGCACAGCAGTTTGCCACCATTGTCTATGTTCTACAATGATTTGCATAGAATTTGTGCTAACTTTTCTTCATATGCTGAGTATCATTCCCAGTGAAGTCTCTGGCCCTGAGTATTTTGTTGTTGGGATTTTGGAATGACTAGATATATTTCATTTATGGTTGGGGGTCTGTTGAGGCTTTCTCCATTAGTCTGTAATAATTTGTGTAGGCAGTGTATTTCTGGGAAGCTTTCCATTTCATCTAGGTATTCGACTCTGTTGGAGTACTCTTTTATAGTGATGTGTTGCTTTAAACTTCTCATTTGGATCTGTTATGATGCCAACCCTTTTATCTCTTATGTTTGCTAGTGGCTTGAAAAATGGTTCATGTTTATTGGAGTGTTTTTGAAAATACCTAAAAGGAGAAAATGAGGGAAGAGGGCACAAAGCCTGAGAATACCACCCAAAGCCAGCCAGTCTTATTTTCAATTCAGGGCTCCAGTGGTTCTGAGAGTAGAGAAGGAAGGAGAATATCTAATGGCACTTTTTTTAATTGGTTGTACAATGAGGAAGTATTTGGCCATTACAGTATTTTCATTTCATATCCTACCCACTCTTTAACTTCAGAGTTCAAGGGCCAATTAGAGCTTTATAAATATTTGTCACATTTTCATATTGTGGCAACTTGCCAGTTGCTATGATTTAGAAGTTATACTACCAATTTTTCAAATGACCAGGTGAGTCATTCATGGTGGTCAGATTTTAACAAAGCTTCTAAATTTAAAACAGATTAGGAAGGAGAGACAGGTGGATGACTTCTGAAAAATTACTTATTAAAAATCTTATGAATAGCTACAGAACATCATTAGATATAGTGCTAGAAGATAAGACCCCTCAAATTTGAATGCATATAGCACACAATAGGGAAAGAGCTTAATTCTTAAATTAGAGGAGACTTCAATGAACTGGATGTAACAAAGCTTTTAGAACCTCTTTCTGCTGATATGGCATGCCTCAAAATGCTAAGAAACAGCATACATTAATTAATGATTGGTATATGGAATATATGAAATATGAATCTAGAAAAATTAGCAGTCATAACAATAAAATGTAAAGCATAAATATTGATACACAAGGCATCATTATTGAGCAGAAATGGAAAAGTATTGGCCATTTTGAATGAGACAATCTTCTAGTTTAATGCATCAGGAGTGACACATTCATTGCCATAAAGGCATTTTCAAGATCTATCTTGAAGTACAATGTTGTATGCAATAGGATAACATCTGTATGCCTACAAGAAAGATCATTTAATATGACAATTTCTCATCCACCACTAAAGCCAATTATGAAGAAATGGAAAACGTTCTGCCAACTTCTTCAACTTAACACTGATGAAGCATGCCCTCAAGAAGCATTGATAATTACCTGTGATTGGAATTCAAAAGTTAGAAACAAAGAGGAAAGATTGATTGGAAAATATACCCTTGATGAGAAAAATCATGCTGGAGATAAACTGATGTAATTTGGCATAGATCAAAAACTTCTTAATTGTAAATATATATATATATGTGTATATATATATATATAGTTTTTTGACAGTATAAACTTTACCTACATGCATGGAACTCGCTGGATGGAATAAGACAGAGAAATCAATAGACCACATCTGTGGGAGAGACAATGGAGAAGCTCAGTATCATCAGCCAAAACAAAGTCCAAAGCTGATGTTGAATAGTTCATCAACTACACAAATGCACGTTCAAGTTGAGCCTTACAAAAATCATTACAAATCCACAAGACACTAGAGATAAAACACAACTTTAAGTGTTAGTCATCTGAATTTAGAGTCCATAGATTTGCAACTTTGAACATTAATAATTTTAGATCAGAGGAACAGTGTGATAATATTAAGAATATCATACTTGACAGAAAGTAAAAGATCATTAAAAGACAGGCGAGAAAGAAAAGACCAAAAGACATTTCGGAAGAGACTCTGAAACTTTCTGTTGAATGCAACATGGCTAAAATCCATGGAAGACGGGATGGAATAGAAGAGCTGTAATCTCCTAAACTGCGGATCACAGAGGCTGACTGAAAAGATAAAATAGTGTAAAGTAAAGAAATTATAATGAAAGGCCATAAGCTAGAAAAGCAAATGTGAAGAATATACTGCTCCTCAAAATGAAATAGCTGAAGGAAAATCTAAGCTTTGAGTTGCAGCATTGAAAGATTCTATTGGCAAAGTATTGCAGGCTACAGGATGCATTTAAAAAAGGAGGAATATACAAGTACGAAACTAAACAAAAATAGTTAGCTTTCAACTAATTTAAAATATGATGTATTGAAGGAAGAACTCTAAGTTATACTGAAGGCACGGACAAAAACAAAGTTTCTCAGAAGTGATAGACTGCCAGTTAAACTATTTTCATCAGCTGATGCAGGCCTGTAGGCACAACAAGACAGGCTAATGTAATGAATGAAATGGTGGACTCAAGCATGGGCATTACTGTGAGGAGGGTGTTATTCTGGGCAGGGTTTTGCTTGGTTTTAAGAAGGGTTGAGTAGTTGTGAGTCAGACCTTCTTAGAGCACCTAAGAATAACAACTATATGGGGGGAGGGGTGGTTCTGAAATATATATATGTGTGTGTGTGTGTGTGTGTGTGTATACATATTTTTTTTCAGATGAGCATTTTCTTTTATACATAAAAAGTTTTTCCTGAATCTTTTTATTGCCCATTTCTTTCTGTGTTCCCTGTAGAAACGTTTATTATCTGGAGAATCAAAAGGAAAGAAAGGAACTGTTTCAAAATTAAAACAAAAGAGACTCAAACATTTCACAGCAACATTCAAAGGAACAAAAGCTATATTTTGGTGCACTTACTTTAAATCAAGTGGTTTAATTTGCATAAAGTGACATTAGTGGAAATAAATAAACCACAAAGATGAATTTCAGAATATAGACCTTCTTCTCTTCTCTTACTTTTATCTCTCTCTCTCTCTCTCTCTCTCTCTCTCTCTCTCTCTTTTATTACCAGGTCATATATTCCTTAAAAAAAATAGTTTTAAAGAAAACCCTGGTCCACCTTTATCTCTAATGGCCCAGCTGGGAGTTGCTATAATAATCCTTTTGCTTTTATGTGGCCATCTGGAGGCCTATTAAAAGGAGTATCTAAAACAGACTCCCCAAGTGTGCTGAGTTTGTTCGTTTTCACCCAGTCACCAAAACAGGAGCATTTTTCCTACTGCAGGGAGAAGTGACCCCTTACCCACAGGGGTAGGGGCAAAGAGAGGGAAGAGCCACAGAACCAGCAAGAGGCACAACTTGACCTTTCACCCCTGCCATTGGGTACAAGTAGTCAGAAGAGTGGTTGATTCTTGTGCGTGCATTTTAAGGGTACAAAGATCTACGGGCAGGTTTCTTTATACCTCTGGGGCTCTAGGAGGAGATGGAAGAGGTTAGGGAACGTGGGAACGGGAAGCATTGAGAATTTAATGAAGCATCATGTTTCAACTGGATAGCATCCCAGTTTGATTTGTGTGGAAAGCAAATATGAAAAATTGAAACAATATTTCAAGTCCCCACTTTTGTGACTCAAATAGAGCAATAGAATATTCTTGCTTTTCTAAAATCTATACCTTTCATCAAAAGCATCATCCAGCAGAGTTTAGGACATAAGGGTACATTTGAAATGGAACTCGATAAAAGTCGGCATTTGTCTTTAGTAGATTATTAAAATTGTCACGGTAAGAAATCTGCTCATAAAGGCAGAACAAGTTAGCTGGGGCTGGATATCATTTGTCCAAAACAGAGTCTTTTTCTCTACACTCATTAACCATCTTGCCCGGTAATGTGGTCGTATCCTATTAAACCTGATACATCAAAAATTAAAAAAAAAAAATTTAGCTGCTGCTTCAAACTGCAGAACAACTCAGATCTAGGACCAAATAAGATGCATTAATTGCTTTACTGCTTCACCGCAAAGCCACTCTTAAAACATAATTCCTTAATGAAGTCCGTTAATTTGTTCATGGCAGTACACAAGCTGTTCAAAATGACACAGAATTGCACTCTGTTTTCTAACCCCTGCAGTTTCTTCTGTTAGTCACTCTGTCTTGTGTTGTTATCCCATGGATAGTAATTATTTTATAGTGGCTGTAATTAGGAGAGAATTAGGCTTGGTAAACAAAACCTGCCTTCTCCTGTTAATAGCTAAGGATAATAAATTTGGCTCTGACATTCACTATATTTGGACAAGCCTTGGCCTACTTCCAGTTTTCCCAATAAGAACTTTATTATATAATTATGCCTTGGAGGGGCTCATATTACAAGGTAATTTTTTTTTGTAAAGACACATATTGCATGGCTTCCAGCCAGTAAATGATATACTGTAATATATGCCTCCAATAAATGTTTTAAACAAAATCTCTCTAAGCAATATCCTGCTGGAGC
The DNA here is from genome assembly GCA_004026705.1 of Nesogale talazaci. Classification (NCBI taxonomy): domain Eukaryota; kingdom Metazoa; phylum Chordata; class Mammalia; order Afrosoricida; family Tenrecidae; genus Nesogale; species Nesogale talazaci. The sequence goes on along the minus strand of PVJH01001676.1, from coordinate 26,923 downwards.
TACACACTGCTCTTCAGCATATATTATTTACAGGATTTGTTTGTCGAGTTTTTCATAATGTAAATTATTTCCTTTTGCTCACACTGTCCAATATTATGACAAGTCTGGTGAAAAAAAAAAAAAGAAGAAGAAGAGGGGAAGGAAAAGAGGCCTAAATTATTTCCATCAGCAACTGACATCTTTGGATCTTTAATGCCTCACATTCCAGTGGCTTAAGGTGTGGATCAGAGTGGATTCAAGAGGGGCATGTAAGTGGTTCCTTCTTCTTATGTAAAGATTGGCTGCTGCTTGGCATACATTTTGTTACCTGGACTTGAGCTGGATTGCTTCCTTTTCCATTTTTTGCATAAGTGAAATAAAATTATTTCCTCCCACTGCAGGCCAGATTGCTGTTGATTCAAAAGCCTGTTGGTGAACCCTTGCTTGAAAGGTGGCTCGGACTTGTATAGATCAATGATACTATCAGACATCGCAAAAGTAAAAAGGGAACAAATGTGAAAGCAGATGAAAAATCAAAGCCATAAAAAGACAACCTTCACTTAGACACATCATGAGAAAGGGGGCAAGAGTGAGATTAAGATCAGAGCAAAAAAAGAAAGAAACCATTAGAGCATCAGTAAATTTAGAAGAAAAAACATTAGGTGCTGACTTTTTTAAAAGCAACTAAAATTAAAATAAGAGAAACTATCCATTTTTCTTGCTATTTTTAAATACTAGATGCTGCACAAGAGGGAGGGGAGACAATAATATTTCAAAATGCTACTTGGAATTTTATCTTAAACTCTTAGGTTATAGTTAAGAGCCAGCAGAAGGTAGAAATAAAGACAATGCAAACATACAAAGTCCCTCCCTTCAAAGAGTGCAACAGAATGGGGCAGAGAGAGAGAGAGAGAGAGAGAGAGAGAGAGAGAGAGAGAGAGAGAGAGAAGACGCTCAATCTCTACAAACTAAAAGCAATTTTTTTTTCACTCACTCAGGTTAACTTGTCTGTATTCTCCAACTCCTGGTGCATGTGAATAAGGATTTAAAAGTCACTCTCTACAAATGAAATCAACGGATGAGGAATTCCATAATAAGTATACAGATACAATATGCAGTTGAGTCCCTGAAATCACTGTCACCCTTACTGGAGAATTAAAAAACCAAAAGGAGATGCCGTTTATTCTGTTTGAATCATGATGGCCGTGTATAGCTTAGAGTAGAACTATGTTTCAGTCTTTTCCAAGACTGATTTTTCAAAACTTGATTGCCAACCTTTTCTTCTGAGGAACTTTGGAGAAACTCAAACGTCAAGCCTCTATGATAAAGCAGCTGGGCCTGTTAAATATTTCCACCACTCAGGGATTTTTGAGAAGGCCTTCATGGCTACATTCATTCTGCGAAGGGATAACGCTCCCTTTCAGCAGAAAGTAAATTGAATTGTGTGAGACCACTATCTCTTACCAGCATTGTTGTCCTAGTTTGTGCCCAGGTGTTGGAATTCTCTGTAATTGTTCTCTCAGTTGTCCCCAAACCTTGCAGATGTAAAATGAGTATGTGTTTATTACATTTTGGTTTGCCAAATAGTGCAGTTTTGGCATTCAGACTCCAAACATTTTTTAGGGGGGGAAAGTGTGTATACATATTATTATTATTATGCTCCAAGCACATCATTCTGTATCAATAAAATTTAACTATTCAAAATGAGTGTTTTAAGCTGACATGATTGCTGACAAAATTGATAATGCAGCTCAATTCAGTACTTAATGAGCACCTGCTATATGTACTAAAAGATTGTGAACACCAATTTCTTTTTAACTAGAAGGGTTTTTTTAATTTCTATCTATCAATATAATAAATTAATGAACTAAATGCAAAAATTCTATTTACTCTCAGAAAATTCCACAAAGATGTTAAGGAAAGTACTGCTTCGGGTCCTGGCAGTAGCTGCCACTGCTTCAGCGGTGTCTTTCCTAGGCTCTACAGGACAAATGACAGCCCAGTGAGATGAAGTTGCATGCTCAAAATGGCACAGTAAATCAAGGGAGAAATACTGTCTGAGACCATTGATTCAAAAGACAATCTCTGATGCCTTGCTTTTGCCCATTTTGCTCTTTCTCTAGTATATTGGAATAATGGTTGAGGCGATCATTAATTTTTTTTTGGGGGGGGCAAGGACTTTAATAGTTTTGGTATCAAATCTACATTCTTCATAATAGCAGTAAACACACACACACATACACAGACAGAGAATAAAGGAGAATTGCATATTTGCATGTGCCCAAACACTTTTTCCTAGTGAGGAAAAGACCAAGATGGAACTACCATCCCTAAACAATCGGCTTCACCTTTAAAATCTGAACGGGAGTTACATCATCTCAGTTTTGTTTTTAAAAATAAGAAGTTGGAATAATCATTGTGATGCTTCTATAAATAGACCATCAAAGAGATGAGGTTTGGATTCTGGATGTACATGTTGGCACTAAAATTAAAGACTTTTTTCTCTATAATGAATAGGAAAATAGCAAAGTAGTGAATAAAAACATACAAATTCATAGACACCAGAGGTGAAAAAGACCTATTATGTCACAATATTGACCCTCTCCTCATTCAGTACTCTAGGGGATATTTGTCCAGTGAAGTTTAATATCTTTCTAGAATTCTTCTCTTCTGTTCTGAGGAGATGTTCCCATTGTATCACTCTGAGTAGAGAAATCTTATATCTTGGCTTTGCTAATCTGCCCCGGCCTTAGCCTTGTACACAGTGTACCAGCAAGGAGAAGATCTTTTCTTTGTGCCCAGCTTCATGGCCCAGAATGCCCTTGAAATTTCTGCGCACAAAATTCCCTTCTAACTTCAAAGTGCATGGCAGTCCTATGGAGTTGGGTCATGATTTGGCCACTCTATTAAGTTGTTTTAATCTATCCTCATAAATCAATCACGTTAGCTCCTTCATCATGGCGGTGGCTGTTTTGTGACATTCGCCCATTTTTTTTTGACATGAGTCTAACACTGAAATCTCTCAGTGCCGTGCAGAAAGACTTTAAGGTGACTAGCATGTCCCAACATACTCAGGACTTCCAATCGCTTTGCAGACGCAAGCACAAATGCACAAAGGAGTAAAAGATGAGCGATTCTAAATTGGGAGAGTTAGAGAATATCAATCGCCCCAATGTGTCGTGCCTGGACAAGCCTTCCCCCTACACAGAAGATTCACCCCATGCAGCACCCAGTTTCTGCATCATATACCGTACCTGGCCTGGCTGTGAAATGCAGAAGTTCCTCTTAATCAGAGCAGGGAACGTGGCTACCACACTTCCCCCCCTGCTGCTCTCCCAGCTCCAGACTCCCTGCCACTGTATCTCACTCCATTAACTACAGCAATGGGTATTTTGCTCCCAATAAATGTGTGTGGGTGTGTATGTGTGTTTGTATTTGAAAAGAGTGTGTGTGGACAACTCCAAATAGCTCCAAAAGCGATTGTGCAATTAGAGAAATGATCTCTCTGCTCTTGCTGGTTATTTTTTAAGATGTCATCTGTCAGCCTGTGTTACTGAGATTGCTATTCTAAGCAGATATATAGATATAGATATAGACACATACATACATTTTTTTTCTTTTTAAATCCTACAAAAGTATCTTCTTCATGTCCCTGCCTTAACTTCATCATTCTTACCTTCCATCTTTTGTGGAGTCTGATGGCAAGATTAATTCCACATGGGCTATCCACACAGACTGAAGGAAAGAAGGAGATTCGGGTTGAGGTCTTCTAGGGTTCTGAAATTTCTGCAGACTGTTCCAAACACTTTGAACTTAATCTTGGGTTTTTCTATTAGCTTGTAGAGCTGAGAAAACAAGTCTAAGTACAGTGAATTCCAACTCCGGCAAATTTAGCATAAATGTGGTCAGTTTGGGGGGGGGAGGTGTTTGCAAAGAACAAATAGGGCTTTACCTGGTAAGACAGTGACAGCATGTCTTGTTTTTATTGTGGAAAGAAGTACTTTTACCACAATCTTAATGCCAATTATCTGACATGTAATTTGGGTGCATTTTTTAAAACACATCTTCTCTTTTATATTCCCATCACTCACTAGCTTAAGAAATGGAGAAAGGACAATAGCCTTGCCAACTGCAAGGTGAATAAACTAAGAAAATCATCAAACTTTCTTAAGCTGATGAGTTGTTCATGTTGCCGTGAGGAGCCATCGAGCCAGCTTGAGTCGACGGCGAACCTGGGCACAGCAGAAGGAAACACTGCACGGCCCCTCACTCAAACAAGGGCTCCTGTACCGAAGTCCATGGATATAGCCACTGTATTGACCCATCTTGCCTAGGGCCTTCCCCTATTTCATTGCTCCCCCATTTTTCCAAACATGATGACCTTCTCCAAGGACTGGTCTAGTGGGAAGAAGTGAAATTTCTTCAGGTCGCTCTTCTATTCATGTCTTGGTAACTGCCACCCCACGATTTGGTGGGATTATGGGTGAAACCGTCGTGGAGGGGATTGGGCAATTCTGTCATGCTCCTGTATCTAGGCATGAAGCATCCCAAATGCCAGAAGAGAGAATTTCTAGGACCATTAGGGAAGAAGTAGAGCACTTTGGAAATCCTCGCCTTCAATGGGGGAAGCAGCGGAAGCCAGGCCATGCTGAGTCCAGAGGTTGAGGCAATGAGATAATGAGACTGAGCCGAGGATTGGCTCAGAGCCTGCAGGACTATGCGGGAGAGCCATGGGTGGCTGAAGTCAAGAAACCACACGGCAGAGAGGCTAAGGACCAGAGAGGCTTGGTTGTTGGATGAACAGAAGTGTTCTTATAGAAAAAACGACTATGATTTTTAGTCCTGGCTTGTGGTAACATGTTGACTGCCTTAATAAGTCCCTATAATTTTAAGTTTTGTCTGGGAGTTTTGGGTGGCCATTGGAAGCAACTATCAAATCCAGCAGAGGGAGGAATGGCTAGTGTTAGAATCAGGTACGGAAGGATGGATGGGTGGAGGCCATTCTCACCTCTGCCTCATGGCGATAGTCCTGGGTTGGTGAGTAATCAGATTCTCTTCCTCCATTGTGTAGCCACAAGAGGTCACAAATGGCCTAATTGCCCCCCTCTTTTTTTTTTTTTTGGTAGCTGTTCTCCATTTAGAAGACCAGGCATGGACTTTGTAAAATGTTCCCTAAAGTCCTCAACAGAAGATGAGCATGGTAGCAATGCCCAAGCTTAGGCATTCTGCAGCCAACCCCTTTGACTAGAAAATGTTCTTTTCTGTTCAGCAAATCACAAAGTGTCTTTACAGGAAGAGGGACTTAGATACTGAAAAATAAGGTTTAGACTGCAAATACATCCAGCGAAGTTTTAATTTGCACTCAGCTCAAAATGTCTCATACTTTATGATATGCAAATTTTAGAAGAAATTAGAAAAATCTCACAGATAGTGACAGGAGATACCATTAAAATAGAAAGGAGAGTCCTCCTATCCGGAGAACAAAATTTAACTTTTTTTTCTTAATTACAATCTGTACAGGTCAAAGATTAGATCACACTGAGGAAAACAAAATATTTCCCCTCTGCTGAAGACAAATATATGCATAATCAAATGTAGTGAAGAAAGCTGATGGGGTCCGGCTATCAAAATATATCACATCTGGGGTCTTAAAGTCTTGAAGATAAACAAATGGTCATCTAGCTCAGAAACAGCAAAGGCTACATGGAAGAAGCACATCAGCCTGTGTGAGCATGAGATGTCCAAGTGATCGGCATCTAAGAACTAAAAATTTTATTATTGCAAATGAAGGTGAGTAAAGCTTCGGTACCAAAAGTCCATCTGTCTGTAACAGACTTCCCCTTACAGAGGAGTTGCAGGGAGAAGATGAATCCGTTAGGGTGCAGTGTAGCCATGATGAAGCATACAACTTTCCTCTAGTTCTTCAACACTTCCTCTTTCCCACTATCATGATCCCAATTCTGCTTTACAAATCCAGCTAGACCAGAGGATGCATACTGGTACAAACAGGAAGCAGAAACAAAGGGAATCCAGGACACACGATCCCATCAGGAACAGTGGTAAGAGTAGCATTACCAGGAGGGTGGAGGGAAGGCAGGGTATAAAGGGGGAAGCCATTAAAAGGATTTACAAATAACCTCTTCCCTGGGGTAAGGACAATGGGGAAGTGGGTGAAGGGAGACATCGGACATTGTAAGATATGAAAAAGTAATCATTTACAAATTAGCAAGTGTTGATGAGGGAGGGGAAAAGAATGAGGAGTCAATGCCAAGGGCTTAATATAAAGGAAATGTTATCAGAATGATAAGGGCAACAAATGTGCTTGATATACAATAGACTTATGTGTATGGACTGTGATAGTTATATGAGCCCCACATAAAGGGATTTTTTTTAAGTTTTCAAATTTTATTTGCTGTTCACTTGTAAAATACAAGATTTTGAGTAGAACTGAGGAGAAGCTTCTGAATCTCCTTGAAAATAATCCCATTTTTTAGGTCTCAACTCTTTGAGTATAAGGATGAAAATCTAATGCAAACTGGCCCAATCTGTGTCTCTTGCTGGAGAAGTCTGCATGAACAGATATTCAGCACTAGAGGCGATCCACTGAGCTGTCAGGCCCACATGTAAATTACATAGTGTTTCTGTCCTCTTGGAGTGCTTACTCATCAATTCCCTTAATTTTTTTTTGGGGGGGGGGCATCACTGCCCTCAGGTGGTGGGAGTAGGAGGCCCAGCCTTTGCTTCGTGGAGCTGGAATCGAATCTCCATCCCAGTGGACCGCGGTCCCGCGCACAACCACTATGCCACCGGGGCTCAGCCCCAATCCCCTTAATTTTGAAAGTTATTTCAGTATCTTACCAGTAACCACTTCTCCCCTTATTACACTTATATCCAGTGACATTCTACTGCTCTTGTCTCCACGTTACCTAGGTGCCCTTGAGTTGCCTCCATTTTAAGTAAGTGCCCTTGAGTTGATTTCAACTCACTCTGACTGCAGGAGGGTTTGAGCAGAGCTGTGCATTGTCGAGTTTGGGTGGCTTAATTTTTCAGGAATTCTCTCTATGTCTTTCTTCTGAGGTGTCTCTGGATGAGCTTGAACGTCTGACTTTTGGTTTAAAAGCTGAGGCCATTAACTGTGTGTACCATTCACCAAAAACCCTTATCCCAACCAAAAAATATTAGTTGATGAAATAACTTTGCTTTAAAAAATCTTTTCTGATGCAATGAGAAAAGCCTTTTCTCTCTTCTGTGGCTTTCACCATTGAAGGTATATAGAATTTAGGTGGGGAAAGAGGTATCAGAAGCAGAGAGTACTATATTCAAATCCTGGCTCTGCTACCAACACCCAAGGCACTATTAATCTCATATGACTCAAGACACTTTGTGTCTAACCTTTATTTTTTCATCTGTTAAATAAAAATCCTAACAGGTATCCTGGTGTGCTTCATTTTTGAAGGTTGTCGTTACTAATTGGCCTTGAGTAGGCCTTAACTCATGGCAAACTCATGCATGCAAGACAGGAGTTTGGTGATCCAAAAGGTTTTAATTGCCTAGTATTTGGAAATAGATCATTGCTTCTTCCTCTCTAATTTAGTCTAGGAGTTCCTCTAAGCATCATAGCATACACAAGCCTTCAAGAGCAAATAAATGGTGGCTCTGCTTGAAGAAAATGTATGGTAAGAAATGTATCATTGCAATATCACTGCCCTCTCACATTGAGACTGTTTATGCTACATGCCATCAGGTAGGTTCTGACTCATAAAAACACTAAGGGCAAGAGAATAAAACATTGTCTGGTCCTGTACCATTCCTTACAGTTATCCTTATGTCTCAGCTCATTGACACAGGCACAATGACTATCCATCTTGTAGAGGGCCTTCCTCTTTGGTGTTACCCTGCTACTTTATCATGCATGACGTCCATATCCAGGAATTAGTCTCTCCTAACAATAAGTCCAAAGTATCTGGCACGGACTCTGATCACCCTTGCCTCTAAGGAACATTCCAGTTGTACATCTCCCAAAAGAGATTTAGTTGTTCTTTGAAAATCCACAGTGTTTTCAATATTTTTCAACAACACCATAAATCTCCAGTCTTCCTCATGCAAAGTCTGACTTTCATATGTATATGAGGCAATTGAAAATACCATGACTTGGGTTAGGGGCACCTCAGTTCTCCAAGTAATGCCCTTGGTTTTCAATTCTCTAAAGATGTTTTATGCAGGAAATTTATCCAATTCAAGGTGTCTTTTGATGTTTTGAATGTTGTTTCTATGAGCATTGACTGTAGAATCAAATAAGACTGTTAGTCTGAGTAGAGAAACAAATTCATAGACACTCATTTGTCTCTTTAAGAAAGAACTTAATAAAGAGTGATTGTATTTTAAGAAAACAACCTAGCCCAAGATCAAGTCCATAAGTGCAATATTAACCCATGTGCCCAATCCCAACCAACATAGTCCTCTTTAGAGCCATGAAACATATGCAATGGTGCTGAGTGCAGGAAGATCACAGCCCAGTGAGTGGATCCAGTGGATTTGTAAGCATCTCAGCGCTGGCAAGTGTCTCCTCGTGGCTCCAGGGCTTTAGTTCCATGTATCTTGTCCTCAGGAATGTCTACCAGGGAGTGAGAATGTGTTCTGCCTCCAGGAGCCTATCTAGCTCCATACTGCCTCCAAATGAGGTCATCAAGCTGCGACCTGATTGACATGCTAAACTTCACCCCTTCACTCTTGACAACAGATTATGTAACAACCACAAAGATGAAATCCTTAAAACTTGAATCTTTTTTCTTTGTTTATCATGATGTTACTTACTGGTTTAGCTGTCAGGAATCATGTTTTCTTTAAATTGGTTTGAATCCACATTAAGGACTGTAAAACTTAATCTTCATCAGAAAACATTTCAGCTGCTCTCAGGCAGCAAGGTTGTGTCACCTGCATATCACAAGTGTTAAGAAGCTTTCCTCCAATTATGATGCTGCATTCTTCTTAATATGGATGAATTCTCTGATTATTTATTCAGGGCACAGATTGAATAAGTCTGGTGATGCACATCTTTATATATCATAAACTATGTTTTACTGGCCTTGTACTGTTTGAACAACTACCTCTTGAAGCATATACAGGTTGCCTATGAATACAATGCAATGGTCTAGAATTCCATGTCTTCTCAGGCTATCCATAAGCTGTTACAGTTCACATAGTCCAATGCCTTAGCACAAGTAAAGCACAAGTAAAATCTTTCTGTTATTCTCTGCTTTCAGCCAAGATCCTACTATCATCAGTTATGGTGTCTCTTATTCTAAATCTTCTTTTGAATCTGAGAATGAACCTCGGGCATCTCCCTACTGCAACCATTGCTGGAGGATCTTCAGCAAAATTTTACTTCATGTGATATTAATTACAAGAACCCATAATTTGAGCATCCCATTTGGTCACTTGGAATGAGTATAAATATGAGCATATTCCAATTCATTGGCCAAGTAGCTGTCGTCCAAATTTTCTGGCACAGATGTGTGCTTAAATTGCTTTGCCACCTTGTTGCAATGTTTATTTTGGTGCTCTATCGAGTCCTGGAGCACTTGGAGGCCTCGTGCTTTCAGTGAAACTTTGGCTTCTTCCTTCAGTATCATTAGTTCCTACTCATATGCTACCTCTTAAAATGAAGGAGACATCTTGATGTATCATTAACTATGCTGTGTTTCCTTGTTTTGTCTGAATTATGCTCTCTGGTACAGGGAGTCTGTGAAGTCTTTCCATCTTCTTTGGATTCTTCCTGCATTGTTAAAAAGTTTGCCCATAGAATCTGTCAATATTGCTAATGCAGGTTTGAATTATTTTCCTTACTTCTTTCAGTTTAAGATATTCTGAGCATATTCTTTCTTGTTGGTCTTCTAAGTCTAGGGTTGTTTCATTTCATTATAATATTTACTTTGGCTTCTAGAGCTGCATTTTGAAATTTTATGTTTTTCTCTTTGACTTTATCATTTCTTCCAGGTGTCATATCTACTCTATGATTAAGAGCAAGTTTCAGAGTCTTTTCTTAAATAAACTAAAATCGTGTCTTCCTTTTCTGTCTTTTTAATGACCTTTTGCTTTCTTCATGTTCTTGAGGTTCTTACACAGCTCATCAGATCTTCTGTCATTTTTGTTTAGTGCATCATATCCATTCTTGAGATGGTCTCAAAACTCGGGTGGAAAGTTTAAAAATTGCATTTTGGCTTGTATGGACCTCTTTTAATCTTATTTACCTTCAACCTGAACTTACCTTGAGACTAGTGGCCTCATATTCATCACCTTTACCTGTTCATCTTCTTTCAAAGGACTTAACTCAAAGAAGTCTATTAACAGTACATGAGAGGTGGTATAGATTCAGGCTTTGATTTAAATTTCAGATCTATTTTTCCATATCTATAATCCTCCAAACATTCTTCAGATTCATTAACCTCCTACTCCCACATCATGTAAAGTGATGATAGCAATTATTTCCTTTTAGTGCTGCTTTAAAAGTTTAATAATATGGTAATATCTAGTATAGATTTGCAATACTAATACTTGTAAAATTTAGCTGAAAGCATTTTTAAAATGGACACTGAGATCCAATTCCAACCAAAATTTTAGATTATTTCTGTTGGTGGTAGGATTCTTACATTCCTTATCGGAACTGAAGTTCAATGCCTGGCTGATGCATTTTATGTGCATCCACCACTCATTTGTTAGTGGAGGGATCCATATTTCTGTGCTACAGAACAAGTTTCTAGACCAAACAAGACTAGGAAAGGAAGCTTGAAAATCTACTCTCAACATTTAGTCTTGAAAACCCTACAGATCACCATGATCTGGTACTCAATCCATAATGAAAATAATAAAAGACCAAACAGCATTTTGTCTCACTGTGCATGGAGTCCCCAAGAGCTGGGGCCATCTTAAGAGAGCAGCTAGCAACAGTTATGTGTGAGAAATTGTCCTAAAAACACACTAGCTCCATTTTACCAAAGAGATTATTAATATTGGTTTCCCATATATGAGAGTAAGAAAAAAAAAACATCATTACACAAATAATATAAACCAACAGTAAAAAAAATTTCAAAATGTAAAGCTATTGTTTCTTGACATAGCCTCTATCTAGGTCAATACACTTCTAAAGGCAGCATTTTTATTCTCTAACTGTTCGCTGAAGATTTCTGTGTTCTTTGATTCACATCATGTCAAAATGGCAGTTTTAGCATCCTTCAGGGACTTAAATTGAGTACTTTTTAAATGCCCTTTGATTTGGGAGAAAGAAAATAAAGTTTGAAAGGGCAAGATCATGGCTGGGGGTGGGACTAGTAAGGTTTTACAATAGAAGCCTCACAGGACACTTTCCCCACACCTCCTTTATAGGTTGGAGGATGAGCAGATGCATTCTGGTGGGAAAACAACACAAAAATCAGATGAACTTTCCTAGCTTTTTTTCCTTCTCTCTCTTTTTTCTCACCAATGCTATTTTCTGTTTTCTTAAAAAGCTTCCTTTTAATAAGACCTTATGATCATCCTGTGTTCTTTGAGAAAAGCTATCAAGTGTATCACTTTGGAATAGTAAACAAACAAGCAAACAAACACAACAGTTGTCATAAACTTCTGATCACTTAGCCTTACATTTAGCTGGCCCAGTGGAGTGACTGTTTTGATTGAAGCTTGTTGTCTGGAGTACATTGGTAAAAAGCAGACTTGTCCATGGTTATGATTGGTTGCATAAAACTGTCTTCATTTGCATCAATCGTGCTAACAAGACTGATGGCGCGATTGGCCCTTTAATCTAGCTGATCTTCCTGGAATGCTTTTGTCACTTATCAAATTAAAAAAAAAACTTGCTGAAGCTAAGATGTTCACTTGAAATGGAAAATACTGAACTGTGTGAGATCTAAACTTCAGCGATTATGTAATCAATTGTAGTTCACCAGAGTTCTTCCACCAGTTTCAGGACTTCACTCAGTTTCTTCATTCCTTGATGTTTCTGGTCTACCGTCTTTTAGCTTAGCTGTGAGCTAATATCAAGGGCTTAAGTAGAAAGAAAATGTGATGAGAATGATGATGGCAACAAATGTACGAATGTCCTCTGCATACAATAGATGTATGTATTGTGATAGGCGTTGCAAGGGCCCCCCCAAAATGACTGAAAACCACAACAACATTTGATCCATTTAAAACAGTTGTTTTATAGTGGGTATCATTGCCATAAACTTTCTGCAAAGATTTAATATTTGGGAACATGATCATTTGCAAGATTACAATTGATATTAGCCCTACATTAAAATACAGCCCCCCCACCCACACATGAGACAAAATGTATTCTTGTTTTTTGGAAGACATTCTAATGACAATAAGACACATATATTGTTGAGAGAACTTGTCTGATTACAGAGACATGTACGAACACATTTTATTTGTATAAACCCATGTATTTCTGAATGAAAATCCATGAATCAATACTTTTTGAGTTTACTGTCATATTATGTACTAAAAATATTGATTCCAAACTTGGAAGGTGCCACACTCTCTATTTTGTGACCACAAATATCTACCACATTGGCTTTCCATCCCATGAGCTAGCTAGTTCAGTCCTGCTTCACGATTGCGGCCCTTGCTGATCCCTGCCACATGCTCTTTCTCCAGCTTGTCACATAATCTGATTCTTTCTCTCCCTTCCCATCTCGCTGCGGTAGTTACACAATCTGGTGCCAATTAGAGGATTAACAGTGTAGGGGTGGTGTCGAGTCTGCCAATCATTGTATAGCCAATGAGGGTTTTATGTAGGCATGGCCTTCTCCTGAGGATTCAGGGAACTCCTGTATTTCCTCCTTGGAGGTAAGAGACTCTCTCTCTCTCTCTCCCTGAGAAGTGCTCTACTGACAAGACACCCACTGACAAGTGATCTTCCTGCATTTGGCATCACTGCATGTGTTTCATGGGTCTGAAGAGAACTTTATATATTGGTGTCAGACATAGGGTTAATATCAGACTCATGGACTTGATCTGGACTGTGTTTTCTCAATATTCAATTGCTCATGTATATGAAGCTATTTCTAATACACACATAAGTATCTATGTATTTTTTTCTCTAGTCCACTCAGACTAACACACTTCCTAAAGTGGCAACTACTGTTAGATCAGTTCCTTTGGGCAATATATTATTTTATTACTTCCATTGTACTGACCCTTTAAGAAATAGTTTTTCATATAAATATTGAAATGAGTGCTCATATGCATATTGTTTATATCCCTTCATTAATTGTACCCTCTCTAAACCCAAGGGTTATATTTTTCTTGTCTAAAGGAGCACTTACTAGGTGCTCAATCACTTTTTTATTGAGTGAATTCATAATAGAAGAATATAAATTTTTATAATGCTCAGTTAGCACTTGTTGCCTTATCAATAACATAGTGAGTATGAAATACTCAGATTTTAAAAGACCTCTCAGAGAACAAGCAGGGTATGTGCCTTTCCTCAGTTGATGGCAGCTGAGCAGAACCTAGCAGAAGGTGCAGGGAGCCGACAGACCCTTGAAGAAAACAAATGTATGAGTGTGCTAATTAGTGACATCTGCCCCAGTGCTGGCAGGCACAGCAGAAGATGAGTCCGCTGCCAGTGTGAGCCGGCACTGTGGGGCCCCTGGCTTGATAAAAAGCCATTCTAGTCCTTCTCGACAATCCCCCTGGGGTTCACTCAAGTGGAAGAGTGGCATCCGTGCCTTCAATCGAAACTACCAGATTCCGTGAGACGAGCACTAGACACACGTGGCAACCACATGTTTCTCCTTCGTGTGGGTCCTGGCTGGTGAGCGATCCCAGTAAAGGGTGATGCAGTCTGAGAATGCGAAAGATCAGAGCAGCAGCTATCTTTTCATTTTTTGAAAATGTTGTTCATAGCAAATAATGGGACATTGTGAAGAAGCACAAGGGAGAAGGATGCCAAGCAGGGCCCGTGCAAATAAAACCAAGACTCCCTGAAGACTCCGAGGTTAACAAAGGAAAAATGCAGCTGTTGTGAATGCAGTCTGTGTCCAAATCTTCCGCCAGCACATAAGGGGATGCCTTCACTTAGCTGTTGCCGTCCCTGAGCAGAGGTGAGAGGGATGCTGTTAATAACAAAGCCAGTCCCCAGTGATGGCAAGTCTAATTACAGGAGGAAAAAAGTGCAGGGAAAGAAAGGGTTTGGTTTTCCCAAGATGTCATTTTATTACCAGCCTGACACGCAACTTTAAGGGTCATTTCTTTACAGTCACAAAAATACCAAAACAGTCAGAAAAACAGCACAGAGGCCAGAGCCAAAGCCCCTGATGCTTCATTTCTGAAAGCACTTTTCCACAATGGCAGCTTTAAAAGATTGTTTCCCCCTTTTAATTAAAGAAACAATTTTGCTTCCCTGGATATCTGTAAATAGTCAACAGGATACAAAAAAGAGGAAGGAGAGGAGGAGAGAGGTGAGGAATAAATACACACCCATACAGAGAATCATCCAGAGGTTTAAACCAGTATAAACAAGACAATATAGTATCAACATATTTTGGAGAAATTTCTGGAAAAATCAGAAGAACACCTTGCCATGTGCATTCAATTAGACCTTTCTTGAGAAATCTAAAATTCCACCCTAATTATTAAACATGCCCAAATTAAAGATAACCATTGTCATAAACCCATAGAAGGTCTTCTGAAATATTATTCTTTTTTCCATAAATTATTCCATAATATATTGATCATATTTACCACATGGTTTTAATGAACAAAATAGCATTTTGAAAACTATATGCCAAAATTCTAAGCCCATTAATTCAGAAAGGATTTAACTTCAGTTAGTGTAAGATTACAAGGATATGCTTATATAATGGTTACATAGTGAAACAGAATGAATAGGTAAACTATATGTCAGGCATATATATTTATAATTATAGGTATCTTCCAGATATTATACATTAATTACTATTTCTTCTAAAGTGAATGCGTGGATATCATTATCTTGGGGGTTATCAAATCCTGCATGAATTCTATTGGTTCCCTTATAAAAAATCTAAGATACTTCTACTGAGAAAAGTGGGATTCTTAGAGATTCAAAATTATATTTAAGGTACTGCTAACCTTTATTAATTGCACATTGATTACCAAAGTATTATTTTCTGATATAATGACAACTGACAATCTAATTATGTAATGTGGTATCTATTTTAACTGCAAATCTCATAAACTACTTTGTTTGTTTGGGGGATTTCCTGCATGCCTAAAACTTACTACAAAACAGGGGCATACAAGAGAATATCTCTACATCCTGTACTGTAATTTGCAGATCATTTCCCTGCCATAGGCACTTGTCTGGATCACAGAAGAACCACCACTGCGAGACGACAGTTTTTGTCTCTATCTCAATGAAGTCATTTCTTATGTTTGCTTTCTGCATTTCCCTATTGCTAATATTTCATCGTGCTTTTGTAAAATTGGGCAATTTTTTCCAGCTCTTCAGGCCCGAGGTGGAGAATAATACTTTTGGTTTTACATTACAAAGCTGAATAGTACTCCTTCTCCCAGAGTTATCTTTAAAAGATGGATATTAGATCACATCTCTAGAAGGTTGTAACAAGATTTCCTGAGCTTCTACTGTACTCAATGAAATCACTGGGCTGACCAGCATAGCCCCACCTGCGTGCCTGCAGCGTGTTCCTCCAGCTCCATCCCTTAGTGTTCATCAGGTTTCTCATTAAGCTATCACTACAGCTTCCTTTCTTCTTGCCTAGCATAAGAAATAAGCAGGCATCTTCTGATTTCCTCCTGCAGCATCTGTTCCCATGCACTGCCTACTTTGTGCAGATAACTTTATCATTTTTATAACCTTTTCCATGAGTTCTGCATTAAACTAATGTGGCTTATTTCTTGTTTTCTTTGGTCTTTGTGAAAGACGTTTTCTTGTGTTGTATAGTTTTATTTCTGCACAACCGTAATTTTCTATGTGGGATAAAGACTGTACTAGAAAAAAAGAAAGGGAGAGAAAGAAAATAAGTAACTACCACACATCTCTAGAAATTGAGTATACCATTGCTACTGGGAGTTCATTTTGAAGCAGTCTCCTATTAACTCCCATAGACCACCATGTGGCTTTGTCAATGAGCATCTTTTTGTATTCTCAATGAACTTAAAATGCCCCACTCTTTTATTTGAAAGAGAACACTTCTGTCTCTACCTCTTTCTTTCGGTTAATGCTCAAGGAACGGAGTTATCTGTATATGGGCAACAGGTTCATTAAATTATGCCCATAAGCAAAATGGAAAGAAGGCTTGGTGGGGCAACAATTCAGCATTCCACTGCTAACCCCCAAACTGAGAGCTGGAACCTTCCTATTTGCTGATCTTCTCCTGCTAAGATTCCAGCCTAGGAAATTCTATGGACAGTTTTATTTTGTCACATAGCGTTGCTATGATAAGGATTGTCTCAACAACCTTGGGTTTGGTTTGTATCTATCTATCTATCTATCTATCTTCATCATCATCATCATTATCTACCAATCATTTGTCAATCTAAAGGATCCTTGTGACATAGTGGGTTCAGTGTTAGGCTGCTTACCATAAAGACATCGGTTTAAACCCACTAGAATCTTGGAGGGAGAAATCTGAGGCCACTTGCTCGTATAGAGGTTTACAGCTTCAAAAACACAAAGTGTGTTCTACTTTGCCCATAGGGTCACTGTGAATCAAAATTAGCTCCATTGCAGATGTTGGGTTTGGTGGTTTGGTTCTGTGACCTATCAGTCTGTCTTTTGACTACGTTGTTGTACGGTGCTGCTGGAGTGGTTCCACCCATAGCAATGCTCTGTACAACAAAATGACAAACTGTGCGGTCCTGGACTAGCCTCATCCTTGTTGCTGTTTCCGTTCCTTCTTGCAGCCACTGTGACCATCCATCTCAAAGGTTTTCATTTTTCATGAGGCCCTTTCGCTTATAAAGTGTGATATTCTTTTCCACAGACTGGCCTCTCCTGAGAATTTGTGTGTGAAATGAAATTTTGTCATTCTCACTTCTAAGAAGGATCCTGGTTGTACATCTTCTAAGGCATATTGGTTTGTTCTGGCAGCCCATGACATTTTCAATCTTCTTCACTAACATCATAATCCTATTACCTCCATAAAGCTGCCTTTCCTTGATTATTGTACAGTTTTCATATACATATAAGCTGATCAAAAATACCAAACACAAAAAATTTGTGTTAGGCACACCTTAGGTCACACCAAGGTGGCATCTTTTTTTTTGTACACCTACACATAACGTGCACACATTTCTGTTGGGTGCAATGGAAAGTTCTGATGTCGCAAAGGTATGAAGGAAAGGCCTTTCACATAGCTTCTTCTCATTTTCCTCCTCATCTAGGCATTGATTACTTTTACAAGTAAAATCACTTAAGCTAGTATTGTTTTGTTTTGTTTTTCATAAAATGACTAGTCTAAAAAGTAAAAAAAAAAAAACAGATTTGAGCTTATTTTTGGAGAAATAAATCAAATTTTGGTTAGCTGACTAATTGATTTTGCGTAATGTTGACATAAGTGTTACCTTAATATACCATCTACCAAGTACAGTTCCTGTTCAGATGACGTCACAGGACTTTGCAGTGTGGACAGACCCATAAATCTACCTAGTTTCAAACTGAGATGAAGATCTCCAAACTCAAATTCGGTATAGGTCATGAACAGTGCAATGAATCACATTCTCCAAAGCCATTTGACCTGACTGCAAATTATTTCCATGTTTTGTAGATGCAAGTGACTCTATAAAGAAAATGTGTCTTTACTCCCTAGGAGATAATAATACATCACTATCTCCAGCATATGTAGGAAGTAGAATAGTAGATCCTAACTTGAGGATTATTTCCTGAGCAATAACGAATTTAATTTTGCATGAACTACATTGAAGGCTATATTTGTATTAAAATGCCTTATTAAAATGCTTACTATGGATAGACACTTGGACAGAAATGGTAAGGGATATAGCTGCCTTTGGCTCCTTGGCAGTCAGTTAAAAGAAAGAGCAAATAGTAGGGCTAGAAATATATTTAGCCATTCTCTTCTCTTTTGCTTGAGTCCATCATCCTACTGAGGTTTCATAGTAAACACTAACCAAGGATATGTGTTGGTTTTTTACACTGCTTGAAAACACACCAATTATATATACTGGCATCAGTTTCAACTCATGGCAACGCGTGTGTGTCAAAGGAGCATTGTGTTGCAGATGATGTTCAATGGTGGATTTTCCAGACTTAGGTCACCAGACCTTTCTTCCTAGGTGTCTCTGGGTGAACCTGATCCTCTCACCTTTCACTTAGCATGGTGCTAAGAGTTTTCACCCAGAGACTTCATACACTGCTTAGCTCTTATCACACAATGCCAAATGCTTTTTAAACTATCAGTTTTTAAAAAAGACATGGAACACAGATGGGGAGGGTAAATTTTTGGCAATGCTTAAGGTATTATTGCAAAAAAAAAAATGAAGTACTAGTGTAGACCAAAATAAACCACTATAAAATTTGCCTGTCATAATAGGAATTATGCTTGTAGTCTGTAGACATAGAGTCATTGAGCATTTTCTTCCACCCAGACCCCACAAAAATCTGCTAAATGCTATAGAGACAAGGCCAAATGAATTAGATGTTGGAGTTAGAACATAAAATCATTCCCAAAGAGTTTTGATTTATTAAGGTTAAATTACAGCTATATCTGATTTTCTTGTTAATGTACAAATGGGGACAAGATGTCATTTTCCCACCACTCTCTTTCCATTTATGTACTTTAAATGCACTTTAAAGCAGAGGATCTTTAAATGAAAGAGCAAGCTTTACCGACTTTGGTATGTAATTGTTTACAAATCAGTTAGAAGAAACCTTGAAATGGACTGTGAAAAAAATTAGTTCACTATTTCACTTCTATAAAACCAATTTTCATTGATGTTAAAATAAATCAATTAATGGGAGGGGTGATATTTAGAAAAGAAAATGTATTATTTGAATAGCTTTTGTAAAAGCATCTAAACATCAGGAAAAACAAAGCAAAAAACACCTGTCATCCTGTTTTTCTTATTGGAGGTGAATAGTCTGTTACATGGCTTAGGGTTAAATCCAGTATCTCAAACTAATGCTCATTGGGTTCTAATTCTGTTTGAACCACTTGCTTGATGGGTCACCTTGAGGAGATATGGGACATCACGGCTTCAGATTTTTACTTGAAATTAAGGGGGTGGAGTTCATTGTGTTCCAAGGACTCCATGGAACTTTTCATGAAGGTTAAGGGCAGATGTGCTAGCAGACAGGTTTTCCTCCCTCCAACCCAGCTAAGCTGCTCAGTTTCTCTCAGAACCATTTATCTTCCTTCCCAATAAGATTTTGTTTGACCAGGATTTGAACACTAGGCAACAATTAGCATATCATTGGGCTTTGATGATATCTTTTGTCTCTTAAAGTTTATGGCCCTCTCTCTTTCATCTCTGGCTCCTTTATCCACTTTGAGCTACGAGCTCCCAAGTAATTCATCTTTCCTCCCTCTCTGATAAAGGCCTGGAGCTGGATAACATTAAAATGAGTAGGTGGGTTTCCTTCAAGATGTGATCCAGATTTTACTGGCACAGAAAGTTAGGAGAAGCTGCCCAATTTTTAGAGAAGAATCCTCAATGCACTAAGAGAGCTGTGGCGGCTTTATAGTGACTTATTTTCATCTCCATCAGTAATTTACTCTTTGGCTTTGCTGCTGCACTCAGGTCACATGGTTTTGTTCTGGCCCTTTTTCAAAACAGGCCACATTTAGGCACATTTTCTCATTCTCATCATGACAAGAACATTTATTCAGACCCTTATCCAATCATATTCACAGAATAAGTCTTTTATTCTGCCTTAAGTAATCTTATATCCTTCTTTTCAGATATGAAGCTTGGTTTTCACTCCCATCTTCTTTCAACTTTTTAGGATATATGACAATAATAGCTAATAGAGATGATATAATTCATATAACCTCTTGAATTCTTCTTTCTCCATGGACAGTTCCTTATGCTTTTAGCATAAACATTAATGGATATCGTCACTGAATTCATCTATCCTATCATTGTGGATATATTTTTAACCTCTGTTAACTGGTGTCTTTATTAATTTCTTGTATGACTTAATCTTCTTATAGATGATATTTCAAACCATGTGCTCATCCTGTCTTCTTACCTGGATGATTTCCTTCTGGCTTGAAACTATCTTTGCACTTAAATTCAATCATTCTAAAAATAAATTCACCTTGTCCACTTCCCATGTTCATATGGGTTCTTTATCTTTCATCCAATATGTTTGAAAGTGTTATTGATGCTGGATGTTTTCCCACCTCTTTTGTTTCTAGCAGGTCTCATGGTGGTGGCAAAGGTGACGCTACTAACCCAGAGGGTGCTGGTTCAAATTCACAGGGGCACAAAAGAATAATCATCTGAGACAAGCTTGTATAACATTACAGCTGTTAAAAATTCTATGGGGTACAGTTATACTCTGAAACACATAAGACACTATAAGTCATGGTCAACTCGATGGTAAGAGAGTTATTAATACTATTTTTCTGGTGTGGTAGAAGCAACAAACTGTGCCATCACCACAGTCTCTACACATACAATTCAAAGGCCCTGATTAGTTTTTTCAAATTGTACAACAGTTCTCACTATGCATTTATAAAGCATTCCAAAATGGCTAACCTAAACTCAATGTCACCCTGCACAAAGATCAGGTTTGGCTTTTGATTTGCTGCTAGGAAAACAGCTTTTAAACATTTCTTAAAAGCTTTTTTTTTTCAAAGCAGAGAATACCAGAAAGACATTTACCTGTGTTTTACTGACTATGCAAAGGCACTCAACTGTGCACATCATCATATCATATGGATCACTTAGAGAAGAACGGGCCTTCCAGAACACTTCATTGTGCTCATGAGGAACTTGCACCTAGAACAAGAAGCAGTTGCACCAAGAGTGCAATGCAATTTGGCCTGCTTCAAAATCAGGAAAGGTGTTCATCAGGGTTGGATCTCCTCACAATATTCAATTCCCTCTGTATGCAGAGCAAATCATTAGAAAAGCTAGATGTATGGAAAAGAGTGTGACACCAAGATTGGTGCAAGTCTTACTACAGATCACAGCCTTACTGGCTGAAAGGGAGAAGGATTTGATGTGCTAACTGATGAAAACCAGGAGCTGCAGGCTTCAATACAGATCACAGCTCAATGTCAAGGAGACCCAAATCCTTGCAAGCACCAATAGGTACCCTCATGGCAAGTGGAGGAAAGGCTAAAGTTGTCAAGAATTCTGTCTTCACTGGATCCCAAAGCAATGCTCCAGGAAGCAGCAATCAGAGAACAAAAGATGTGTGGCACTAGGCAAATGTGTAGCACAAGACCTCTTTAGAGTGTTGAGAAGCAAGGAGGTTACTTTGGGCACTAAGGTGTGCCAGACATAAGCCATGATGTTTTCCACTGTCTCCTAGGCATGAGAAAGTTGGACTTTTAATAAGGAAGACAATAGAATCAATGTCCCTGAATTGTGTGACTGAGGAAGAATACTTAAAGTACCGTGGACTGCAAAGGACAAACAAATCTGTCTTGGAAGAAATATGGCTGAACTGTTTCTTAGAGGCAGAGATGACAAGAACCCAACCTACATTCTTTGGACGTATTGTTTCTGGAGACCAGTTCCTGGAGAAAAACACCATGTTTAGTACAGCAGGGGGGCAGTGAAAAGAGGAAGCCCTCAAGGAGATCGACTGACCCGAGAGCTGCACCAATGGGATTAACTGTGAGGATGGTGCAGGGCCTGATGGTTTTTTCTTCTGTTGTGCACAGTGATGGCATGGATAGGCTCTCACTCAGTGACATCTAGCAATAGCTTTGGTAGTTGGTATATAAATCTGAAGAATGGCTGTATTGATTGGATGCCCTTGAGTGTGGACAGACAGTATCCTGTCACAGACAGTGAGGTATTCTATGTTAGATCTTGGGATGCCATTTTTAACAATGAATGTATTGTCATTTTTCTCGATTGTTCCATTCCCAGCTTAGTAAACCATATGATTTTCTGATTCAAAATGACTGATTCCAAGTCTCTTTAAGCTCACTAATATCTAGACTGTCCATTTATATGTAATCCATTCATATTTTACAACTTCCAATTTTCCTAGGCCTGTACTTTTATATCACAAGTTCCAACTATCAATTGATGTTTGTAGCTGTTTCTTCTCATTTTGAGTCATGCCAGATAAGCAAATGAAAGATCTGAAGACTTTACTCCGTCTACATCTTAATCTACTTTAAGAAGACAACTTATATAGCACAAGGGAGATCTGCCCCGGTGGATGGGGATTTCTAAGTTGACACATTTTTATGAGAGTGAAAATCTTCTTTTCCAAGCATAATGGTTAAGGGTTTGGGATTGCTGACATGTCAGTTACCAACCCAAAGTGCAACCCACTATGCCATTGTGTCAACGCCAACTCATAGCATCCCCAAAGGGCAAGGTAGAACTGCCCTTGTGTGTTTCCAAAACTGTAACTTTTTTCAGCCGTGGAAGCTTTGTCTCTATGCTGTGCAGTGGCTGGTGGTTTCAAATGGCCAATTTTTGATTACAGCCAAATGTGAAACTACTACCTCACTTGAATTAACAATGAGAGCAAACAATAGCTTATACATGGACACATAAGCAGACACACAAGATTGACAGGTATGAGTAGGCAAAATAATTATGTTCATAGCCATATTACAGATATATGGCAGTTATTTCTACATACATATGTATTGATTTTAACTGTATCTTGGTCTATAATTCACATATCATTCAATTCTGAATTTCATTCACATCAAAGAGAGTACAATCATCACCCTAACAATTTTAGAACCTTTATTTCATTTTTGTATTTTTTGTAGTGCTCTCCTTCTCTCCAAACTTACTACCATACACACCTTAAGGAAACACAAATCTAGTTACTATCTCTATTGATTTACCTACCCTGGATTTCAAAGACAGAAAAATATTAAAATAAAAGCAAACACAAACAGCAATAGCAAGGTAACACAGATGAAAACCTCAACTGAAAATAAAGCAGAAAATATTTAAAAACTAGAACAAACTTAGAGCTAATCAAAAGGGATTTCAAATGATAAGGTATCACATTTTAAAGAACTTCATCTGTAGCAATCCACGGTCCAGTGCATTCTGTGTGATAGCAAGCCTACTCAGAGTGGAGTCACCAAAGACTTAATTAATGGGTGGACACTGAAATGGACTTTGGGCTTCTGTTGTCATCCGTAACCTTCTGCCAACCAGATGTTCACAATTTAAGCTCTAATTCCATGCATTCCTCCTGATTTGGATTTTGTAATCTCTAGTTCTTGAATCATACAGGCCGGTGTGCTTCTTCCATGTGGCCTTAGTTGACGCTTCAGTGAGGTGGGTACTTCTTTGAAGACAAACCTTTAATGCCCTGATGCTATGTCTCTGACAGCTGGGCATCATCTCATTTCTTAACCACATTTTGTTATAGCACCCATATCTTCAGTCATCTCTTCATGAAAGCAAGCTTCAAACAGGGCATTGTCATAAAAGCTAATTATTCTTGGATTAGAGCTATACTTAAGTGTACGTCCCGAATCCATTCATATATTAGGGTCTATTTGTGTCTCTGATTCACCTTAGAGGCATCATTACTTTATGTCAGGAAACATTATCAATCATCCTTGTGCCGGTCATATAATCTCCTGTCAACTTTCAACGGGATGGTCTCTTGCCTGGCATCACAGCTTGATGCCATCATTTGGAGACTCAAAGAAGACAGATAGCTCATTGGAGGCCAGATACACTCTCAGCTACACCCTCTTGATGAAAAGACACATGGAGTCAAATTGATAGAGCCAGGACCCTGGAGTTGGAGGAGCTATGTGGAGACTCACAAGAGCATGGAGATGATTCCAGCGCCACTGGATCCACAAGACTTTCCACCCATTAGCCTGTCATCTTCCTGAATTCAGCATCACTGAATGGCTGCCTGAGCCTGTGGAAGAATTTACAGAATGGTGTTCGACACATGGGCTAATATTGAACTTAGGGACTTGGTCTGGACTGGGCTGGGAAGTTTTCTCAATATGCCATTCGTTTTTGTTGTAAAGCTCTTTCTTACACACATACGGGTGTTTTCCTGAATTTGTTTCTTTAGTCAACCCAGACTAAAACAATCTCCCTGTAGGACAGAGGAGGACTGCCCTAGGTTAGGGTGGAATTAAGACCAGACCTTAGTAGAAGGTGTGAAAGAAGCTATAGTCACATTATTGATTTCCTTGGGGGCATTTTTTGATTCCTCCTTTTTAGAGGGTGTGATTTAAGACACCATCCTTCATTTTCCTTACATATATACTAGTACCACCACAACACAATTCTAACAAATCCCCTTCCCAGAGAGGCCATATTTCTATTTTCTGACTGAGCTTTCCTAGAAGCAAAAAGGGCTATTGTTACTTTTGGACATTTCTGGCTTCTGGCTCTGGACTACGCATTTTGCTCACTTCTGCCTGACCTTAGATTTGGACCTGAAAAAAACATGTGAGACATTTCACCATTTTGTGAATTTCTGTGGGGTGTTTCAATGAATTGCAGAACCTGATAAGGAAAGGAAATACACTGAAAGAGAGAGGGGAAAGTGGAGCAGAATATACTTAAGTATAAGCTGAGTTTGTCAGCACATTTTTTAAAGTTGTTTTGTGGTAAAATTGGTGGCCTTAGATGATATTCAGGTCCGTTTATACTCGAGTATATATGATATCTTGAAAGAGACAATTGAAGCATCTTTAATCTCCAATTCCAGGCCTGTACTCAAGTACTCCCTCAATGCAAAAGCTCATTGTTCAAGTAACGTGGCATTCCGTGACGCTCACCTAATTTATGTATTTTGTCGTTTTTTGGCATCATTGCCCTTTGGGGGGGGAGTCGGAGGCCCAACCTTGCTCCTGGAGAGCTGCTGCTGGATTTGAACCGCCAAGCCAGTGGGCCGCAGTCCCGCACTCAACCACTATGCCACCAGGGCTCAGCCCTTATTTTGTCTTTTTAAATATGTATGGGAACAGAATGTCTTTCTACACTGTAAGTGACTTGTGATAGTTGCATAATCTGTTGTCAATTTGAGACTATTAAGAGTGAAGGGGAAGAGTTTAGCCTGTCAATCTGGTCACAGCTGAATGACCTAATTTGGAGTTGCTAAGGAGATACACAGTTGGCTGGAGTCACAACACGCATTCACTCTCTGAGACACATTTCTCCCGACAAGACAAATGGAGCTGCCCTAGAGTCCTGGGCTG
The DNA here is from genome assembly GCA_004026705.1 of Nesogale talazaci. NCBI lineage: Eukaryota > Metazoa > Chordata > Mammalia > Afrosoricida > Tenrecidae > Nesogale > Nesogale talazaci. Next base: position 1,586 of record PVJH01001676.1, on the reverse strand, counting down.
AAGGAGCCACATGCAGACCCCTGGCAGCGTTGAGAGGCTTCCACCACCACTGGATCCACAAGACTTTCCATCCACTGGCCTGCGATCTCTTTTCCTGCATTAAATATCATCGCATGTGCTGCAGGAGTCCAAAAAATTTATATTGGGAACAGACACATGGGATAATATTGGGTTATGGACCCAGTCTGATTGGGCTGGGGTGTTTTCTGAATGTACAATTGCTCTTGGATATAAAGGTTTTTCTTACCCACATGAATGCCCATCAATGTGTTTCTCTAGTCTATCTGGATCAACACAGTGACTAACAGAACAAGAAGCAAGAAGAGGTGAATGAGGTGAATACTCTGGAAGTATCCAGTTCAAGATGGGACCCATCTCCCAAGTATTTGTCGGACGACTTTGGTGCTCTGTTTGTCTCCTGTCTCTTCCTGTAGCTCAAACTCATGACTAGATATGCTTTGAGATCTCTTTAGTAGTACAGAGAGTTTTCAAATATTTGGGAACATTGTTGAGCATTTCCAATCTGATATGTATACACATATATAAAATTTTATAAGTAGATACATAGGTGGATAGACTGTTTTCCATGATACATCTGGAAAATAATTTATAGCCCTTGGTCATTGTGTCTATAATAAAATGCAGAGTTTTTTGGTGTCTATACTACTTGGTTATAAAATGACTTTTCACTCCCTTCTTTTCTCTTGAAGTCTTGACATGATCAGTACTGGATGTGGCCCAAAGATGGAATGGAGAACATGAATGGATGACTGTTTCCTTAGCAACAAGAACCGTACATCTTTGAAACAAGAAACCAAAAGAAACTGTTCTTCATTTTTCTCTTCTACAGTTTAGTTACTAGAACAATATGCTGTATAAAATTCCATTGTTTTATTCAGCCAATATTTTTCAAGGTATATCACATACAAACAAATACTTATAAGTCTTCAAAAAGTAGACCTTTGCCTGTTCAGATTTTCAGATATTTATGAAAATCTCTAATTCAAATATATACTATAACCATTGAGTCACATCTTTGCATACATGTAACAACCATTTGAGCAACTTTCTAAAACTGCTAGTGCTTGAAATCCAGTACAATATGATTCTGCTTCCACTTATTGGATCAATATGTTCCAGAACACCCCAGGTGACTCTAATTTGCAACTAGGATTGAGAATCACTGTCTTGAGAAAATGTATGATATTGATGAAACCCCTGAGCTACACAAATTATATCAGTCAAAGATTAAAACTTATGGAAAATTTCAGAGAACACAAGCTACAGGTTCTTTTCTGATTTACTACCTTTCAGGACATGATACCATTGAGCTAATAAATTAGTAGCTTCAATTAAATTATATTTAAGAGACAAAGCTCATGAGAGGACTGTTCTTCCACCAAGCCTACCACAAACCTACTTTTCCACACATTCCAGGGTTTAGATTTTGGAGATTACATTCACTAGCTTCTATGTTTGTCTGTCCCCACCAATGACAGAGGTCCAGAGGAGAGTTGGGGCAGTGGTAGGTATCAAATAATTTAACAACTGTTTTGCTACCCTTAGGACTGTGTTAAATATATTTT
>PVJH01001675.1:91872-197480 GCA_004026705.1 Nesogale talazaci | reverse complement strand
CTTCCTGGTGGCAGCCGCTGCTGGGACTGCCACCAAGGCGTTAGCTACTGATCAGCACAGTGTGCAGGAGCGCTGATGCGACAGCAGCAGCAGCTTCCAGTTGTAGCCTGCAACTACGCGACAGAAGGAAAAAGGGTGGGGAGGTGGGGTGGGGGCGGGCGGCGGGAATCTCACAGCAACCTGCGCGGCCCAGCTCCTGGGAGCACAAACACCAGGCGCTGGCCTCCCCAGTCTGGCGGCTCGCATGCATCCATTAATTACCTCTTGTTCCAAGCCACATTTATTCCAAACTACCTTTAGGGTTCAAAGTGCAAGCACAAAATTACTTGAGTTGAAAGCAATTAACAAGCAGGTTACTTTAAATTCACAGAGACTTACCAGCTGGCCCAAGAGCTTGCTCACCTGGGGGTTAGCAGTGCCATAGAGTTGGTGCAAGGCCCTGTGGGCTTCTCTTTCTAGGGTTCTCTCCCGTGATGTGCACTGACATGCACAATTTATTGAGACATATTTACCCTAGAATAAACCAAAGGAAATAATGATATACTTACATACGTTTCCCTCGGATATTAATCTCTTTATTCGTCTACTAAAAGAATGCTAGATCAAAGAACAAGAATCACATCATTACGAATGAGGGGGAGAGCAGGGTGGGGCCCTAAGTCCCACTGGTGGGTAATTGGTCACCCCTTTACAGGGGAGCCACAAGGAAGAGACAGACCAGCCAGGGGGCAGCCGGGCAGTGATGATGCATACAAGTTTCCTCTAGTTCCTGAGGTCTTCCTCCCCCCCAACTATCATGGTCCCAACCCTACCTTACAAGTCCAGATGGACTGGAGAAGGTACACTGGTGGAGAGGGGAGCTGCAGATATGGGAAAACCAGGACAGATGAGCCCCTTGGGGCCAGTGGTGAGATTGGAGCTGCTGGAGGGATGGAGAGAAGGTGGGGTAGAGACAGAAGCAACTGCAAGGATCTACACATAAGCTCCTATTGGAAGGACGGGCATCAAAGGAGTGGGTTGGAGGAGAGGTCAGGCAATGTAAGATATGACAGGACAATAATAATGTATAAAGTATTGAGGGTTGGTGGGGAAGGGAGAGCAGGGGAAGAGGATGGAAAGGATGGAAAAGTCAAATCAAGGGCTCAAGGGGAAAGGCGGATGTTTGGAGAATGATGACAGCAATGAACATGTGAAGGTGCTTGGTACAGTTTATTTATGTATTGTGAAAAATGATGTATGAGCCCCCAATAAAACGATTTATAATAAAAAAAAGAAAATACATGAACAATCACACACACACATACACACAAAGAATGCTAGAGTTCCTTTAATTTGTTGCCAGTTTTTCTCTTCCATGGGACTCTTATGATCATGCCCAGGATGCTTTAGAGAGGACCTTGTGGCTATGCGGTGGGTTGTGCTTCTGAAAGTCAGCTGTTGGAAACCACCAGCAGTTCCTTCAGGGAAAGGCTGGGTTTTCCACCCCCATGGACAGTTAGACCCTCCAGGGGTCATGTGAGTCAATATGGCAGTGAATTCCAGGGGGTTCACACCCCTCATCAGCTCCGAGGGAGAAATGCCAGGAAGACTGTTGTCAGAAAGACTTACCATCTCTCAAACCCTAGGGTCTTCGCCACAGCATCACTCAGTCTGAATTCACTCAAAGGCGATGGGTTGGGTTTTTGAGGTTGTGATTATGGAGGTAATGTACTCATGTGTTGTGTGTTAATTTCATGATTGGAAGACTGGGGGTGGAGTCTAGCCTGTCAATCTGGAGATAACCAATAAATAGCCAATGAGCCCTCTTTGTGGGCATGGCTTTCTCCTGAGAATTCTGGGAAGTCTGGCCATATTTCCCAATTGGAGAAGAGAGACTGGACTGATTCTCTGGGATGACAAACTACTGACAAGATGAGATGACAGCATGATAATTGATCCTTATTCCTGGAAAATGGAGGAGCCAGAAGAGAGACCACATGGGCTTGCCTTGGTGGAGCCAAACCTCTGGGGCCAGAGAGGCATGTGGAGACTCTTGCCAGTTCTGAGATGCTCCTGCTGCCACCAAGTACACAAGACTTTGCACCCACTGGCCTATGATTGTCCTGGTGTCATTGCACGTGCTTCTTACATCGGAAGGAGATTTTATAGATTGGTATCGGACATATGGGCTAATATCAGACCTATGACTTTGAACAGGACTGGGTTGGGATGCTTTCCCAATGTTCCATTCCTCTTGTATATAAACCTTTCCCTTATATCCATATGCGTGTCTATGAATTTGTTTCTCTAGTCTACCTGGATGTTTAGCTAGATGTTAAACATCTAGTCTAACACACGATGTTTAGGTACTATCATTCAGAGATTGAATTATTTTTCCCTTATGTGTCCTATAGGATTTTGGTAGCACTGTGAGCGGAACTCACCCACAGCCAGCCAGTTGATGCCTACTCCTCGTGACCCAATAGGAAAGGACTTCTCCTGGGGGTTTCCAAGACTGATGTGCTTTATGGGAGTAGAAAGTCTCATCTTTCTCTTTTCACCACTAGCAGCTGGTGGTTTTGAACTGCTGACTGTTCTGATCTTAGCCCATGATTTTGGCCTCCTATAGTAGGTTGAGCGTTGAACTACTGATGAGAAAGTGGGACATGCAAACTCTATGAGAGAAGGAGAGACAGTCAGTGCCAGTCGTCTTTGGGGTTGTTAGGACATGGAATCACCCGCAGTGTTGGTCTGACAGGAGACTTTGTGTGGGGAGTAGAGGGTTATGTTCATTATGGATACTCATCTAGCTCACCTTTCTTTCCTTGTCTTGACTATGGGATCTCTAACATTCTTAGGTTAAAAAAGTGTGTTTTTCTCCTGTACAATTAAGAGAAAGTCCCTAAAATTTATACCAAATATCTGTTTCACAAAAAGATTCTCTATAGGGTAATGGGTTTCGTGAGAGTATCTAGTATGATTCCATCTCCATGGAGCTTTTTAGGAACACCTAACACTGCAGAATGGGAGGGGCCATTTGGTTTTTGTGACTGGAAACCATGTTGTATTGTTGGAAAAGCCATATTGTATTGTCATTTGATAGCAGCAGTAAATCCACATTGATTAATATATATACACGTGTGCAAGCTGCTCTTCAATCTATTATTTAGATACACAAAATAAATCTAGTGTTTCTTTGGTGTTTTGTACAGTGCCTGGAGCATTGGGGATACTCATTAAATGTTAAGGGCACTGATGTCTTACTAACACGCAACATCAAATCCCCTTTTGACAAATCCTGGAACAGAAATGACAAAGTAAGGTGTGCCAGGTAAAATGGGCAAGGTATCACAGTATCTCTTGCATGATAGATAGGTGTAGGCTTTTGTCATTGGGGATTACCACTCATCCTGCCCACTGATCATTAAAGAACCATGAGAGAGGATACTTTATGTTAGATATTAAATAGAAAAAATTAAATTTAGAAGTCCAACCTACTAGCATATAATGAAAGTGAGATACGGAAAATACTGTGTTGTTAGAACACCGAGATTGGCCTTCAAAAAGTTGTTAAACTGGGCAATCCTGAATTTACTATTTAACCATTTGACTATTAATCAGTTTTGTATTTTATTCTCTTAGCTGGAGTCTCACTGGAAAATTCAGTGATACTTTCATTCCCAAGGGGGTGGGAGAAATAAAAGCCATCTTGAGGCTAATCTTCCGTGGTTAGTAAGAGATGAACTAGCTTTTTGTTTGGCTCTGTTGCTAAGACAGTATCTGACCCCAAGTCTTTTAGCTTTCTGGGCCTCTTTCCTTCATCCTGCAAGGAGAGGCTCTTAGTCTCTTGAATCTATACTATTACAGGGCTCTTATTAAGGAACTTAGCTCAGTAAAGTCATTTACTTTCAACTTACATATGGTGGGATTCACTGGAGAAATACATACATAGTCCAAAAGTTAGTGTGTTAGTCTGTGTAGACTAGAGAAACAAATTCTTAGGCAGTCACATCCTAGCCCAGTTCAGATCAAGTCCCTAAGTCCCCTGTTAAGATACCCATCTATGAAGTCCTCTTCAGACCCACAAACACATGCAATAGTGTGCAATGCAGGACGATCACAAGCCAGTGGGTGGGAAGTCTTGTGGATCCAGTGGCATTGTAAGCATCTCGACCCTGGCAGGGGTCTTCATGTGGCTTCTCCAGCTCACAGCTCACAGCATTAGCTTATGTCCATTTGGTTTCTCCTTAGGGATGTCTTGAAGGGAGTTACCTGAGAGTGTCTCTCGCCTCCAAGGAGAAAACAAAGACGTTCCCAGAATCTTAGGAGAAGTCCATGCCCGCACAGAAGTCTCATTAGCTATCACCTGATTGACAGGCCAGATTCCACCCCTTCACTCTTAACCCTCACAAATTGACAAATGATTATATAACTAGCACCATTAGTCAATGGAAATATTCCTAAGGTAGGAGTTAGAAGGCTGGGATATGTTTTTTGCCTTTGTTTCTGATTGTCCTTCAGTTTCTCCACATTAATATGTAAAGCATTGTACAACCTTTGTCTAATTTGCTTGGGTCTTATGAAACTGGTGTAGACCTAAAGAAAACTTCTGGAGAAAATGCAGCACAGTAAGTGGATTTTTATTACTAGGTATACATTATACAAAAAATAGGTTTTTTTGGGGGGGGAACCTATATGACATCTGATTTTGATCTGCCTTTTTCTAAAACAAACCAAACCTATTTTAGTTGTCCTGCTTTCCATAGCATAATGGTTTAGAGATTTCACACCTAGAAGGAAAACTGTCTTCAAATAAGACCCTGAATTTTCTGTCACATGAATAAACTTTCAATCAGTAATACATGTTTGTATTTCTGTTACAGGTAATGAGAAAACAAATACACTGGGTGAAATACAGCCATCCAGAAATAAAATTTACCCTTAGTTATAAAGCCTTCTGATTTGTTTCTTTGTTTCCATTTGTATGTTGATATTACTAAAATGTTTCTCAGTAACTGGATAAGCTAAAATGGCCACACTACCATGGCTTTCAGAACGGAATAATGTCTTTGACCGAAATTGTCCATATCTTTCTCTTGCAAGACATTTTCTGATTTTATGTAACCCTGTTCTAATGCTCCTTATACTGTGAATGAGGAGAATGAAGTAATGAAGAAAGAGCAACAGCCCATCAGAGAAGTGGTGAGGCAACAGAGGTGGCATCACTTATTTCTCAGCCTCAAAGGTGTAGTGAGTACCAGACATGGAGTTTGCTCTCATTTTCATGATCTAGGGTCTAATTGATTTCACTCTGCTGGCTCTTCCTGAGAGGATCACAATAACTTTTGGAGAAAAAGAAACTTTTTAGGAGAAAGGCTAGCTCATACTCAACTCTCCAGATAGCATGTATGTCTTCTGTCAGAATCTAGCAATGTGTCTTCCAATTTGGTCAACTCGCTTTATGGGTGGTTTCTCATGCTTTTTCCTCTGTGTTCACACCCTTCCCCATCTTCTCCCAGTTGTTAGTACTTAGAGAAATTAAACAAATGGCTTCATGTTGTAAAACATTTGTGAATCCATGCTCTACACATTTTTCTGGCTCTATTCTGATATCAGCAAGATCCACGGCATTTCATAAAAATCGCTCCTTTGAAACCAATGACTGCTACCAACTCCTGGACACTGTCTCTCAGTAATGTGGCCTCCCTTAGTATCAGCACCTCTCTTTTCACACTAGCAGCAACATTCATTCTATCCTGCTCCCTGAGGCAACCTTTCTGCCGTACGCTACCAGATTAGGTCACCAAGGGCTCCTTCTCCATATTCTAGTCCCAAGGGCACACACACACACACACACACACACACACACACATGATGGTGTCATCTTGAGTCCAGATCATGGTGGTCACACATGTATCAGAGTAGTACTATGTCCTAAAGGGCTTTTAACCACTGAATTTTCAGAAGTAATTGCCAGGCTTTTCTTCTGAGGTGACTCTGAGTGGATTTTAAAATCCCAATCTCTTGGTTGTCAGTCATGCACATAAATTGCAGGGAATTATTAACTTATTTTGCTTAAGAAAATTAAAAATTGGAAATAGCAAGTCAGTCTGGTACTTTTGAACAATAATCTATTTTTATTCTCTTCAGTGTATTTAAATTTTTTTTACTTTATTTACAACCTACCTATTTCTTAAATCTCAGAGAACTCTCAGTCATGACAAACTGTTACACAAAACAAATGGGTTTCAACTCAGTGATTCTATACAGATTTATGAGGCAGTACGTCTTTATAGGAGCAGACAGTCTCATCATTCTCTCTTGGAGCAGCTGGTAAATTTTCACCACTGACCTTGTAGTTAGTAGCCCATTGTTAATTTGACAGTACCACCAGGACTCCAAAGAACTAGTAGCACTTGAAAAAATATAAGCAGGGGTAACTATGAAACAATGTTACTTAAAAATTCTAAAGCTTTATTCTATGCAAATAGTAGTAGGTGGTACTGATTTAGAAAACACAATACTTCATTTTACTAGTAGTTTGTGCTGGAAAATATAGTTTTAGAATGAATTCGATTGGAATTAAAAACAGTAGTGCTAATTTTAGTTGAGTCAAATTTACTGTACCCACTGGGTCTAAATGTTTTGAACTGTACAATTGTGTAAAGAGTCTTGGTGATCCAGTGAATTAAGCATTGCACTGCTGCAGGAGAGCGTCTGCTTTACAAAGCGCTCCAGTCTTGGGATACCTACATGGACATTCTCCTTATCCTACAGGGTGGCCATGAGTCAAAATCACTCAGCAATGCATTGGGCTTGTATACACAGCTGTGTATATACAAATAAATAAATATTTATTTGGTGCATTTCATTTATTAACATAATTTATTAACATAATCACACTATCAATTTTCGGCAATTAATGTTGTACTCCAGTATTCATCAATAGCAGAACAGTAGTTGAACAGTAGACAAAATGTTATTGGGAAGCTCAAATCCTGCTGCTGTCCTTAGGTGCCATAGTATGGTTCTGAGTGACTGTTACCCTAGCTACAACAGAACAAACACTGCCCAGCCTTCACCGTCTGCACAGCTGTTTAGGTTTGAGCCCTTAGTTGGCGTCACTTTGACAATCATCTCGTTAGGATCTTCCTCTTTTTCACTTTCCCTACACTCTAGCAAACATGATATCTTTTTACAGGTACTGAACTTTCCTGACATATGCCCAGATTACGTGAGACCAATTCTTGCTATCTTTGTTTCTAAGGAGAAGTCATGTTATACTTCTTCCAAGACAGGTTTTTGTGTTCTTTTCCCTTTCATATCATTTATTTGGGGGCCACACAACTCTTATCACAATCCATGTATACATCTATTGTGTCAAGCACATTTGTACAACTGATGCCATCATCATTCTCAAAGCATTTGCTTTTGACTTGAGCCCCTGGTCTCAGTTCCTCATTTTCCCCCTCCTTCCCCCATGATAATTTATGAATCGTTATTTTTCCATGTCTTACACTGACTGATGTCTTCTTTCACCCACCTTTCTGTTGTCTGTCCCCCAGGGAGAGGGTTATATGTTGATCATTGTGAATGGTTTCTCCTTTCTCTCCCATCTCCCCTTTTCCCCTCCTGATATCTCTACTCTCATTATTGGTCATGAGGTGGGGGGGTGTTCTTTCCTGGACTCCCTGTCTTTCCAACTCTTTCCAGTGTACACTCTCAGGGTTAGCCAGATTTGTAAGGTAGAATTGGGATCTTGATAGTGGGGATGAGGGAGCATTTAAGAACTAGAGGAAAGTTGTTGCCACACTACACCCTGACTGGCTTGTCTCCTCCCTGAGACTCTCCTGTAAGAGGGCATCCAGTTGCCTTCACATGGACTTTGGGTCTCCACTCCGCACTTCCCCTTATTTACAATGATATAATTTTTTATTCTTTGATGTCTGTTACCTGATCCTATCAACACCTCAAGATCACACAGGCTGGTTAGCTTCCATGTGGGCTTTGTTGCTTCTGAGCTAGATAGCCCCTTGTTTATCTTCAAACCTTTAAGACCCCAGATGCTATATCTTTTGATAGCTGGGCACCATCAGCTTTCTTCATCGCATTTGCTTATGCACCTGCTTTGTCTTCAGTGATCATGTCAGAAAGGTGGATTCAATGACAGCTTAATAGAACAAAGTGTTCTTGCATTGAGGGAGTACTTCAGTAAAGGCCCAATATCCATCTGCCACCTTAATACTAGACCTATAAATATATGCATATATCTATTTCCCCATCATCATATAAAATATGCATATGTACATACCTGTATTTAGACCTCTATAAATGTCCATTATCTCCTAGTTCCTTTTAGTTTCCTATTGTCCCATTATCATGTTCAATCTTCATTTGGGTTTCAGTAATTCTTCTCAGTTACATTGCCCTTGATCAAGCCCTACCAGACTTTTAGAAGTAGAATTTTATTGACTATAAGTCGCATTTCAATAGTTCAATCAGATCCTAAAGCATTATGAAATCATCACCAAAATCAATTTGGACATTTCCTCTACCATGTACTTATTGTTATAATTACCCCACTACCCATAAACTTCCCTGCCATACCCCTAGGAAACTAGTAATCCAATTTCTATCTCTATAGATTTACCTATCCTGGATTTAATACACATGAGATATTAAAAATACAAAACCACAATAAAAAGAAAGCAACTCCCAAACAGTGACAGAATAAACAGAAAAACAACGCAATTGAAAAGAACACAGAAAATATTAAAAACTGGAACAAATATCCATTATATCAAAAGGGAGATCAAATGTCAAAGTGTCACATTCTGACCTAACTACAACCATAGTAATCCACCCTATAAAGACCTCAATCTGATAAGAAGGCCCTTTCTATTCCTGTGGTCCATAGTCATAGGTATTCACAGGAGGCTTAATCCACATGGGACCCTGCAAATGTTTTGGACTTTGACTGTCATTCATAATCTTCTGCAAACAGGGTTTTCAGAATTAAGCTCTAATTCTGTTCCCTCTTTCCTATTTAAAATTTAGTACTAACCTCTCCTTCAGCCACACAGGCTGGTGTGCTTCTTCCATATGGATTCAACTGATGCCTCATTTATATGGCTGCTTGTTTTTGTTGTTTGCTTGTTTTAATATAATGTCTAACTTTATTTAAAATGTTTAACAAGTATGTTAACTTCAAACTTACATAGGTAATTTACCATATCTTACATCAGAAGACTATAAGTAAAAATATCGATCTTTTTCACAAGCATGCATCCACTGTAACACTCAGCTTAGCTCTGAAGTATTCTCTCTTTAAATATTTGCCTATGGTTACACATCACAATTCTGTGGTTGTACAGCTGCATGGGGCTAAAATTTTACAAGCTTGTTTTACTATTGCTAACTGCTGGTTCTGTCCCAATGTCCTAATTATGTAAATGGGAAAGAAAAGTAATCGGGCTGCCCCAAAGTCCACTGAATGGCTCCAGTAATGCCTAGTGACAAGCCAGGGAAGTAGTGTAGCTTCAATCAAGGTCCTGTGGAGATGTAGCTCTGAAATGGTTTAGGTACCCGAGTCTTCCAAACATCTCAAGCTTAGGAACCAGTAGTGGTCTATACATAAGTCTATTTACAGTGGCTGATGTTCATATAGAACTTCATCAAGTTTTCGAATAGGTGCTAGTGAAACCCGTTGGCCCATTTTGATGTCTGTGGAAAATGTCACTGGCTTTATAGGTTTGGGTTTCTCAAGTTGCATTTATAGTGGGGTAGATTGATATTCAGACTGAGCCCAAATGGCTGCTTGTTTTAAGACAAGTCTTCAAGACCAAAGAGAGATATTCTTTCTGATAACTGGGCAAGATGGGTTTTTTAAGAGCTCCTGAAAAAATACAACTCTGCAGACATGGTGAGTGATCTTTGATCTAGTGAGCCCTATTTTTGATTTCTGACCTCTACAAATGTCAGATGATACATCTATATTGTGTCCAACCGCTGTTTTTGCTAATTTGTTGCTGATATAACTCCCTGTCACAGATTCAATTCCAACTCAGAGTGACTCTGTAGGATAGGGTTGAGTAGGCACACGTACGGGGCTCCTCGAGTCAGTTTGCCAGGTAGCCACGTCCCACATTTCTTGCATTCGTTGAGTGAACACCCCCAGTTAATTTTCCATCAATTCTTCCATCCTTGTTTATCAGCAATACTTTCAGTTCAGCATAGACACATTTCTTCAATATCACCAGTTCTTGCTGGTTGAAAATTAACAATTCTTTTTGGTATAATGACTATACTTCTCCCATTTTCTTTTAACATTTCCTTGTCATTCAATATATACTCATAGAATCCTTCAATAATGACACTCAAGGTTTGAATATTGTCTCTAGTTCTTTCAGCTTCAGAAATGCCAAGCATGTTTCCTTTTAGTTTTCTAAATCCAGGGCTATGTACATTTCAATGCTTTAATTTGAGCTGTTCTTGGAAATTTTATGTTCAGCTCTTTTATACTTTTCATTCTTGAGTCTTGATGACATTATATCTTAATTTATTGACCATTTAAATAATAGATTTGAAGCGTTGATCACAAATGTTTAACAACCAGACACGTTATGAGTTATCATCAAGGGCACTATACATGAAGAAAGCACACTGTCATTAAAATACAAGAAAGAAAGAAAATGCTAAAATGGATTTCAGACAAAACTCTGAAACTTGCTTTTGAACATAGGGTATAGCTAAAGTGAATGGAAGAAATGATGAAGTAAAGGAGCCAAACAAGATTTCAAAGAAGAGCCCAAGAGGAAAAACTAAAGCATTATAATGAAATATGTGAAGGCCTGGATTTAGAAAGCTAAAAGGAAAAATTAAAGTTGTCAAGGATTTTGTCTTGCTTGGATCCACAATCAATGCTCATGGAAACAGCAGTCATGAGATAAAACGGCACATTACACTGGGTAAATCTGCTGCACAAGGTCTCTTTAGAGTGTTGAAAGGCAAGGACGTTACTTTGAAAAGTAGTGTGCACTGCTACAGACCAGCATATGTTCAATCTCCTCACATGCATGGGAAAGTTACCTATGGATAAGGAAGACTAAACATGAATAAATGCATTTAAATTCTGGTGCTGGGAAAATATTGAAAGTACTATGGACTGTCAAAAGAATATAGAAATCTGTCTTGAAGTGCTGCTGGAAATGCTCCTAAGAGGTAAGACTGGGGTGATTTTTCTCATGTACTCTGGATATTATCAGAGAAGCCTTGTTCCTGGAGAAGGACATAAACTTGGTAAAGGTGATTGGTAGCAAAAATGAGAATGGCCTTCAAGGAGATGAATTGACACAGTAGCAGCAACAATGGATTCAAGCATAAGAATAGTTTTCTTTAAAAAAATTTATTGGGGCCTCATACAACTCTTATCACAATCTATGCATCCATCCATTGTGTCAATGACACTTGTACATTTGTTGCCATCATCATTCTCAAAACATTTTCTTTCTACTTGAGTCCTTGCTATTAGCTCATTTTCCCCTCTCTCTCCCCACTTCGAGCCCTCGATAATTTATAAATTATTATTATTTTGGTCATCTATTACACTATCCAATGTGTCCCTTCACCCACTTTTCTGTTGTCCATCCCCCAGCGAAGAGGTTGTGATTGGTTTTCCCTTTCTTCTCCATCTTCCCTCCACCTTCCCAGTATCACCACTCTCATGACTGGTCCTTAAGGGATCATCTGTCCTGTATTCCCTGTGTTTCCAGTTCCTATCTGTACCATCAAACATTCTCTGGTCTAGCAGGATTTGTAAGGTAGAATTGGAATCATGATAGTGGGGGTGGAGGTGGGGAGAAGGCATTTAAGAACCAGAGGAAAGTTGCATGTTTCATCATTGTTGTACTGCACCCTGACTAGCTCATCTCCTCCCTGAGACCCTTCTGTAGGAGATGTCCAGTTGCCTACAGATGGGCTTTGGGTCCCAATTTACCCTCCCCCTCATTCACAATGATATGATTTTTCCCCTCTAATATATGCACCTAGATTTATTTCCTCATAGTAACTAATTATGTTTACATATGACATGCCTGTATTTAGACCTCTATAAATGCCCTTTGTCTTCTCATTCTTTCCTCTATTTCCTTTTATTTTCTTCTTGTCCCACTATCATGCTCGGCCTTCATTTGGGTTTCAGTACTTCCTCTCAGTTGCATTACCCTTGCTTAAGCCCTACCAGGCCTCTCACACCCTCCTCGCCACTGATTCTGAATCACTTGCTGTCCCCCCTACCTCCCTCCTGTCCACACCAACTCTCCCCTCCCCATTTCCCTCAGGAACCATTGGTCCTGTCATTCTCTCCTGACTGTCCATCCAGGAGTATTCCCTTCTTGATTCGGTAGATTTTGGGCGATCAGTTCACATTGCTTCCCCATCATGTGACCCCCAAAATGTCTCTGTCACTGTCTGCTTCAGTAAGGAGACAGGGTGACATGTCCTATTGTTGTTTGCCCAGTCTTCTCTGTGACCCATTAGCTCCCCACAGGGGCATAGTCCCCTGAGTATCATGGGCCAGTGTGGGGAGCTGTTAGTTCTCTTTCTCTTCCTTCTTCCAGACCTGTCTCCATATGGGTGTGGCATGCCGATATGATATTTTACTCCTTGATTTCTGATACCTGATCACACAGGCTGGTGTGCTTCTTCCATGTGGGCTTTGTTACTTCTGAGCTTGATGACTACTTATTTACCTTCAACCTTTAAGATCCCAGATGCTATATCTTTTAATAGCTGGGCACCATCAGCTTCTTAGTCACATTTGCTTATTCACCCATTTGTTTTCAACGATCGTATTGGGAAGGTGAACACAAGAGTGATTTTGAGGATGGCAAAGGACTGCCCAATATTTTTCTTATACATAGTTTGCTAGAGAGTTGGTTAACTCTATGGAACATAACAGCAGCATACTCAAGGTCTTATTTTGGCTTTCATTAAAACTCTTTTCCCTCTAACTTCAGTTTAGTTGAACTTGCATATGAAAAGTTATGATATGTTCTATCGTTGAACTTTGTCCTTGTTATGACAGACAATATTGACCCTCAGTGTGAAAATTTGAATGCTAGTTATATTAACTGGTCTTCCTTCTTTGTAGGCACGTGGATAGTTTCCTATCTCAGTCAACATGGTACTTCAAAATATATTTTTAAATATTTTTTTTTGATGATGAATGGGAAGTCATTTATCTTGAATTTCTCAATCTTGGTATAATAAGCCATGTGATTGCTTCACTCAAAATAGCCAATATCAGTTCATTTCAGCTCGTCAATATCTAGGATGTTGGTTACTGTGCATTTCATTTAATTTTTGATTTCTACCAATTTTACTAGATTCCTACTGTGTACATTACATGTATCAATTATTAACAGTTTGAAGGTGGTTCTTCTTCGAACCATGCTCCATCTGCAAACTTTGGTCCTGAGAACTTTATTATATATTCATGCCATTAAGGTTAACACTTTTGAGAAGTTTCCAACCTGATGGGGGGGATCTATTGGTATTATATTAGACAATATTTCACTAATGTTCACAAGTTTGTAACTGAAATTTTTTTCAGAAGTAGACTTTCAGGCTCTTCCTGTTCTGTCTTAGTTTAGAAGCTCAGTTGACACTTGTCCACCAGTGTGAACCTACTGATACAGCTTTCAGAATTATAGCAGTCTGAAGCCCCTCATAGGTGGATAAATAACAGATAGGGATGAGGGAACCCATAATTGTAATTAATTTATTTGTTATTAATCATTTTATTGGGGGCTCTTACCATAATCTTGTACATATGTTGCCATCATAACTTTCAAAATATTTTCTTTCTACTTTTTCTACCTGAGCCCTTGGTATGAGGTTCTCTTTTTCTCCTTCCTCACCCACCTTCCCATCATTGTGAATCCTTGATTAATTATATATTACATATTATTATTATTTTCATCTCTGTCTTAGGCAGGATTCTCTGCAGAACAAAATCAGGACACTTTTTCATAAGTGGGTCCGCTTATTCAGCAAGAAGGAATATAATCAGCTAATTAATCCACAGAGCAGTACAGAGGGTTCACTTCAAGCAACTTCCACGGAACAGTTAATATACTGGAAGTTCTGCAATTCATGCTGTCTGTTGGGTCCAAGGTCAAGGAAGCAGACAGCAGAGTTCTCCCTCAGGCAAGGCAAGCAGTCTTCCCACAGCCAGCCAACAGCATGGGGGAGTCACAACAGCTAGTAGCTTGGGAGCTTAACACAGCATGCCTGGATGGACTATGGGACATAAGCAAAGCAAGGTGACAGGATTCACCAACCTCAGGCTAAAGTAACGTATACAACAACAGCCTGGTGGAGCAGGTCTCAAAGGAGCCTCGAGCTATAGTGACACGATCCCTGGGTTGGTTTGGTTCACTGGTGGTGCAGCTCACAGGTTGAGGCAGAGAACCAGGTAGAGCATCAGCATGATCCAGAGAGGAAGAGAGAAGGGGGTGGGCCTTGCAGAGTCATTTATCAAACTCCAACCTGATTAATGCCACATGTTCCTGTTGGTCAGGTTGGCACAATAAACCTAATTATCACAGTATCTTACGTAGTCCACTGTCTTCCTTCACCCACATTTTTGTTTTTCATCCTCCTCAGAGGTGGGTGGGTTATATCCATCATTGTGATAGGTTCCCCCCTTATTCCCCTCCCCTCACCCCTATCCTCTTGCTGTTGCTACCCCCACTACCGTTCCTGCAGAGTTTATCTGTGTATATATGTACATACATGTACATACTCTGGTCTAGCAGGATTTTAAAGATAGGACCAAGGTCATGGTAGTTGGGGGAGCATTCAAGAATCAAAGGACGGTTGTGTGCTTCTTTGGTGCTATAATACACCCTGGCTGAATATTCCATTCTGTGTGAATCTTCTGTGAGGGGATGTCCAATTGTCTACAGATGGGCTTTGGATCTCCACTCTGGCCTGTTTTTTTGCATTGATATAATTGTTTGTTTTGGATCTTTTGATACTGTCCACTTGATGTCATCAATATCTCATGATCACACAGACTGATGTCCTTTTTCCACGTTGGCTTAGTTGCTTCCATGCTAGATGGCTGCCTGTTTAACTTCTGTTAATATCCCAGATGTCTTATCTTTTCATAGCTGGGCACCATCAGCTCGCTTCCCCACATTTGCTTATGTACCCTTTTTGTCTATAGCAATCCTGTTGGTAAGGTATGTATCACAGTGTTCCAGGTTATTAGAGCAAATTGTTCTTGCATTGAGGGATAACTTGAGTAGAGGCCCAAAGTCTGTCTGCTTTCTTAATACTTAACATATAAATATATGAAATAAACCTATCTCCTTATCATTATCAATTACTATATCTCCACATATGCATGCCTCTATAAATATTCTTTACCTCCTAGTTATTTCCTCCATTTCCTTTTACTTTCCTCCTGTCCCACTATCATGTTCATCGTTCATTTGCCCTCTCGGATACATTGCACTTGATCAAACCCTACCAGGAACCCTTAATTGCTAAATGGTGATTTTTTTTACACTAGTGTTAGTCCAGGTAAACTAGAGGAACAGATTTATAGACATGCATATGGATATGAGGAAAAGGTTTATATGCAAGAGGAATGGAATACTGAGAAAGCATACCAGCCCAGTCCAAAGTCATAAGTCTGATATTAGCCCGTATGCCTGATAGCAGTCTATAAAGTCTCCTTCCAACTCACAAAGTCATTGGCCATTGGGTGCAGAATTCCGGCGCTGGCAGGGGTCTCCCTCACTTCCAGGACTCAGGGTTCATCAACAGCATCCAGTAGTGGCAGAAGCAACTCATCGCTGGCAGGGGTCTCCACATGGCTTGAGAGGTCTGGCTGCAGAGGTCTGGCTCCATCAGTGCCAAGCTATGTGACTTCTCTGGCTTCCCAGATGCTCCCATCTTGTCTTGTCTGTGATTCATCATCTCTGAGACTGACTCCCAACAACTGGGGAGATAGCTTCTCATCTTGACGAGGGAAATGTTGTGAGATTTTTCAGAGATATCAGGAGAAAGCCATGCCCACATGGAGGCCTCATTGGCTACTCAATGGCTATCTACAGATTAATAGGCCAGACTCCACCCCTACATCTCAATCATGAAATTAACATAAGTACATGACTGCCACAACAATCAACTTAGAAAAATGTTAAAAATAGCAGTTTTATGGCTACTAGTAGAATCATGTAATTGTAGGGCTTTTAAACTATTTTGAAATAGGCTTCCTTCCCTGTTTTAAAAAGCTGGAGAAGACAGTGTAGAAAATGCCAAGAAATCTGAGATATAGTGTACGTGGTGACCAAACTTCTAGGATTGTGTTCACCAGGATTGTGTTCAAAGGAATACTGATAATGATGAGGCTGGCAAAAGAGAAAGCAGACCCACAATGTTTTTTAACATATCAAAAAGCTAAGTTAGAGACCCATTTCCTGTGCATGGTTACAACAAAACAAAGTTTTCAAGAGGAGAAAAGTTTTGTAATGATGTACCTCATCAACTCCAAATAAAAACCCACAGGAGCATACTTTTGAAGCAAAAAATAGAGTGCTCTAAGGATTTAGTGCCAACACATCCAATACCAAAATATACCCAAAGGTTTATTTCAAGATATACAGAAAACAATCCAATTGTCATGTAGTTGATCCTGACCTATAGCAACCACCGGTGTATCAGAGAACAGCTGTAATCTGCAGCATGTTTTGACTGTTTTCTCCAAAGTAGCCACTGGTCCATTCTTTCTAGTGCCTCTGAATGGACTAAAAGCTTTACTTTTTCAATTAGCATTCAAGAATGCTAACCATTTGCACCGAGGGTAAATGCATCATCATAGTAGGATCCAATGAAACCTTTAAGAGTTTAGCTGCTAATCCAAAAGTCAATCATTTGAACTCATCAGTCCCTCCATGGGAGAAAAGATCTGCTTGAGAAACTTCATGGGGCAGCTGTACTCCGTGAGTAGAAAGTCTGTGAAAAAGAGGAAGATTCCCAATGAGACAGATGGACACCACAGGAGTCGAAAGCACAGTTATGAAGATGGTATGAGGGCTAGGCAGTGTTTCCTTCTGCTTGCTCTTAGGTTTGCCACACGTCAGAGTCACCTCCACAGCACCCAACAACAGCAAGAGGTTGACTTGGATTTGACAACATTCAACAAGAAAAACAACAGCTTTGTGGTAGATTCTTTTGTTCAGTTGCATTTCAACAATTGCTCTTTTTTTCTCTGGTCTTTCTGAAATTAGATGGTAATTTAGGAAATAAGCTTGAGGTACTTTTAAGTGGTAGAATTCTCTGAGAACAGATGTATTTCAGAGAAAATAAATATAAAAAATAGCAGGACAGACCCATTTCTATAATGTCTCACTGTAGAGCACTAGTTATTTATATGTCCGTAGATGTATGATTGGATATAAAGATAGCTTCTAATTTTCTAGGTAGAATTTATAGTCCATACACTTTTAAGTATTAGTTTTTACTTTCTTGTCTACAAAAACAAAAATTAAAACTGATGATATCAACTAGAACTCACAAGATTGGCTTCAGAAAGGTTGTCGGTGGTGTTTTCGTCTTGTGACTGCTGCTAAATAGGGGAGAGGATGTGTTTCTGAAAGGGAAAAAGAAAACATTTCCATTTGAGAAAATGAGGTCATCTGTTTACATCTATTTTCAAAGGTAATTAGGTGCCCTGGTGGCATAGTGGTTATGAGTTGGGCTGCTAACTGTAAGGTCAGCAGTTCAAGACCACCAACTCCTCCCCGGAGACAGAGTAAGCTTTCTACTCAAGTCAAGAGTGACAGTCTGGGGACCGCACAGGAGCAGTTCTACCCTGTCCTCCAGAGTCGTTGTGAGTCAGCATTGGCTTGATTGAAGTGAATTCTTTTATAGGTAACTTAAGGGTCATGCTTTAGTTCTTTATATGGCAAAGATGTTTCTATGTACGTATGTATTGCTTATCAGCATATGTGTGCATTGCACGAGTGTGTGTGAATGAGAGACAGAAACAGAAGTAGAGATGGAGACAGAGATAGAACTGAAAGTAAAGTTCCATTAAATGGTTTTGAAAATGTATCTCTTCCCTCCCCTTTTTTTTCTTTTTTAGTCGTTAAGGTTAAATTATATACAAGTTTTATCAAACCTGATAGTCAAGCCCCCCCCCACATTATTTAACTGTATACTAACAGTTGCATTTTTCTAATTCATGTTCTTTCTATCAAGCTAAAGACCTTTGGTTGAGAAAAATATCAAATTGGAAATAGGAGTGCCATTCTTTTCAGGCTGAACTAATTCATCGAGAGTCATGCTGGAAATGCCTCCTGGTGCTGACAGAGTTGAATGAGATGCTTCTTATATAAGGTCTCAAAACTCTCCTCCCAGATCACTGCAGCCTTGCCAATCACTGCCACTCCTCTTGAGACACAGCTTTCAGGAAAAGAGCACACAGGGAGAGAAGAAAATCAAAGCAGTCCTTAAGGAAAAAACCAATTTTAAAGTTTGTGGACAACAAAACTGGGCTGGCCTCCCCCATCCTTTTTATTAGCCTGTCCTAATTGCCAGACTGTGGCATCAGACACATGAAATTTCATTTTTAGAAGCTGGCAAAAGAGAATTTCATCTTTTTAAGTTTAAAATGGTGGTTTCCTTTAAATTAAATAGAAATTAAATACACCTTGGATAGTGGCCCAAGGTATGTGATGTTAAGTGGCAAATTTATATCTTGTAGTAGTAGTTCTACTGTTTATAGTATACATTTTTTATTAAGGTACTTGTACTTTTCAATAAATGCAATCTTTCCATTTTAACCAGTCCTTTAAAAACATATCTGAAAATGAGTATGCTTTCTTCCCCCTTGTATATTGTTACTTTAGTTGATATATTTCTTTTAATAATAGTAATAATGATAGAAAGTTAATGAATAGTCTATAGAATTGTCAAAACTCTTTGTAAGAATAAATCATCAGACTTCAAAACAAATGCATGCTCTGTGTAAAACAGGCTTTTAATGAAGACAGATGAATGCAGAATAGCTTGGAATACACACACATTTGATAAACCGATATTTTTCCATTCCATGTTTATTTTATATTTCCCCTACACAAGAATTCACAAGGCTGGTCTATTTGACTAAGCCTCTTCTTATTCACACTACCCCCTCTTTCCAAAGTTACCTAGTTCTACTGTGTGTCTGGTGAGCGATACCGTGCAGCAGTGACTTCTTTCTGTGGAGTAGGAGGGCAAGGGCGGGGGTGGAAGGGGGAGTCAGGAATTTTCATGAACTGTCTCCCTGAGTTCTCCTAACATATGTGGTTCCTCTGTGTTCACATTTATCATGAAATCTTGTACCGAAGGGTGCCAGGGTTTTGATCCACCCCTGACAGCCTGTGGGCGGGAGAAAGATACAGCAGTCAGCTTTCATAAAGATGTAAGGTCTCCGTAAGTCTATAGAGTGGTTTACTCTGCCCTGTGTCTCTGTGCTTTTTGTTTGTCTGCATTGAGTTATGTCTCTCTTTTCATCCCTAGATTGTGACTCTCTCCAGGACAAGGATTAGGTCCAGTTCAGCTTCTCAGTTTCCATATCACCGTCTTTCTGAAATGGACACCTTTGAGTGTAGGTTGGCTGGATCTTTTCATGAGAGGCTTCTTCCTGTTGAGCACGGCAAGCTGTTGGGATCTAAGAAAGGGCTGCTGCTTTCAGGGCTCAGGGACCCTGCCTAAAACCTCACCCAAACTCACACCACAGTAAAAAATTGCTGAATTGAGCACATTTGTGCCTCTGTCTTCTCATCTGATATGATAATATAATTATATCTGCCTCCTAGAGCTTTTGGGAGGCTTAAATGAGCTAATACACGTGTGATCGTTACATAATCTGGTGTCAATTTGAGACGATTATGAGTGAAAGGGTGAAGTCTGGCCTGTCAATTATGGCACAGTTAATGAGCCCTCTGTGGGCATGACCTTCCCCTGTGGATTCCGGGAAACCCTGGTACTTCCTCCTTGGAGGTGGGGAACATTGTTTCCACTCTGCTCACTTCCTTGGAGACCCACTACTGATGAGAAGCCCCATGGAACTACCGTGATGTAGACCCGGAAGCTGGAAAAGCCACATGGAGACCTCTGCCAGCACTGAGATGCGTACAATGCCCCTGGATCCAAAGACTCTCTAACCACTTGCCTGTGACCCTCCTGCATTTGGTGTCATTGCGTGTGTTCTGTGAGTCAGAAGAGGACTTTCTAGACTGATATCGAACATACGGGCTAATATCGGATTATGGATTTGATCTGGACTAATCTGGGAGATTTTCTTAATGGACAGTTAGTTGCTCTTGTATATAAACCTCTTTCTTGTACATATATGAGATTCTATGACTTTGTTTCTCTAGTCTACCCAGATGGACACAACATGTAACACATCTAGAGCAAGGACTGAGATCTAGAAGCATGCATATTAATTTCCATATGTTCATTGCTAGATAAGTTAGTCACTTGGCAAGTTTTGTTTCTGTTGTCTCCTTTTCCTTTAAGAGATCAAGCTGGTGTTGCGAATGAGTCCCGTACTTATGTTTCTCAAGCGAGAGGATATTAACAAGTCATGAGGTGATAATGATGAAACAAAACAATAAAGACACTTTTCACAAATGTGTTCTTGGGTACCACTGGCATCAGTGATATCAGGGCGCCTAAGTACTGACCTTTTCTTTCAGTCCCTATGGGAAACAAAAACAAGCAAACCTTTTCGCTTCCCCTGAAGCCAAATAAACCTATTATGAGGACTTATTTTGCCTCAGTCAGCTGCCTCCTGGCAATAATTGAAATGCTCTCCATCTGGTCAGGAAGTAAAATTCTAGTTAAATATTCATTTTAAAGCCAATAGCCCGAAAGGTAAGACAAGTACTATTTATCTTTTCATGTGACCTTCATAGTTTGATAGTTTAACAAAGATGAAAATTATACACATACAAAGGGTTTTCAAAGAGTTTGTGCAATAGAAAGATAATGCAAGTCTATGTCGTAACACACACACACACACACACACACACTCCTACGGACATACACTTATTATTGTGAGCTGCCTTTGAGCTGACTCCAAGTCATGATGCCTGGCTCATAAGAGAAGGAAATGTTTCCTGCTCGTGCATCAACACCCTGATTGCTGCAGGTAGGACTTTGGTGATTCATCGTGTTTCCGGGGTTGTTTTGGAGCGACCTTTGCAGGTGGCACACAGAGGCGCATCTGCAGGTGATCACACACTGCATGGCTGACTGCACTGTCAGAAACCGTCAGCCACTCCACAGGAGAAGGACAAGGCGTTCTACCCCGGGAAAGCAGATGGTCTTGGGAACCCAGAGGGGCAGCTCTCCCTGTTGTATAGGGTCACTGTGAGTTGAACTTGACTGAGCAACAGTGAGTTTGTTTGCTTTTCAGCCGGGAAGCTTTGAACACAGGTGGAGGATGGGTACATGGTGAACTGGCTGGTCCCCCTCATGGAAGTTGGTTGCTGTACCACCACCCACAAGTGTCTCAAATAGAAAAATAAATTAGACCCTTAGGTGCTCGAAGAAAGCCAGGCTCTAAGGCCAGGTGAAGCACAACATGGTAGTTTGAGAATCATTTTAAGTGGGTAATCAAGAGGAAATACATCCTGATGGCTGTTCGTAAAGAAATCCAAGAAGACAGGCCTCAACACCTTAGCCTGTGCGAGTCCACAGTAGGCTGGAGGCACTTGAGAGCACTGGGGCATCTGGCAAGATCAGGAGAAGGAAAAGGCTGATGGATTTTCATTTTAGGACCAGAAGTGCTTGTTGGTTGTATATTCTTGGCCATCTTTCTTGGCCTCATTTTACGCATCATAAAATGAGTGGATTGTCTAAATGAACTTCAATGTTCTTGCTGTGTCAGTGGTAGAAGTGGAAGGTTGTACTCCATAGATCATGACCATATCCACTGAGGAAAAGACTAAGACAAGTGTGTACATCTTTGGAATTTTTAGTGTTTCTAAATTTTAACCCTTTCAACCTCTGTTATTTCCAGTTCTGAAAGACGGACCAGGGAGAACGATTAAATAGACTAAATCTTCATTTTAAAATATTAGCCCTTGACAGTAGCGATTGAAAGTTCTTATGAGGAAATCTACAGAGGTTACCTGTTTGTTTGTTGCCTTTCCTTGTTTTAGCCTTTCTAATCCTTTCTTCATTAACAATGGAGAGAGAAAAAAGAATCATTTGCATCTCAAATGATATGTGTTCTCTTATAATGCACATGCACACATACAAATGATCACATATTTATGAGTGGTCATAAATCAGCTCTGACTCACAGCCCCTCATGTACAATGGGATAAAATGTTGCTAGGGGGTCAGCCATCTCGAGTCCAGTGTATATTGAAGTCAATGTATATATTTTGAGTTTCTCCCAACCTGGGGGACTTATTTCCCTGTAGTGTGTCTGATTCTATTCTGTGAGTCAAAGCTTTTCATTGGTTAATTCTTAGAAGTAGGTCACCTGACTTTCTTCTTAGTCTGGGTTGATCTGGATGTTCCACTGACACCTTTCAACCATAGATGAAACTTATGGTATTTGAAATACTAGTGACATAGCTTCTGGTTTCATAGCAACATGCAAGCCGCAATAATATAACACATGGGCAGATAGATAGTGGGGTCACACAGGAGCATGTGAAGTTCCATCAAAAAGTTCATGAGAAAGCAGAATGAAAGGCAGTGGATTTTCCCCATGAACTTCTCCACCTCCCACTCTGGTATATACTATGAAAAGGAATAACAGTGAACATAGAAAAGGGATTTTACTTTTAAACCAAAGTTGTTTCAAGAGAAGTGCATATATTATGTTGAAAAACTCATTTTGCTTCTGTAGAAGGATGTACCATCCTCTGCCCTGAGTTGTCAGTGAATTGAAGCTGAAAAGCAAGTTGAAAAATGAAGTGGTCAGTAAATGATAAATAATTGACTCATGATGACACTGCTCGTTTCTTGTTTCTTAATGGCTGTTATTTTTTGCGGGAGGGGCTCATTAGTCCATAGGTGTGGCTTTCCTTCCAGGGCCAGATCAGTTTATCAGAGACCAAATAAGCACATGTGACATAATTAGAGATGTGTGGAGAGCTAAGAACCTACTCTTCCAATTTACAAGAAAAATATTCACTTTTCCAGGGCAGCCACACCTTCTAATGACCTGGAAATGCGTAAGACTCATTACCTTCAAAGTATGGAGAAAGACAGAAAAAGAGGGGAAAGAGACACAAGATTGTAGAAACTCCAAGGGGCGAAGAAGGCCTCAGGTTAACCAGTGCCTGTGGTATTTTGGCCAATGGTGAAACCTCACCACAGAGTGTGGACAGCTTATTAGGAAATCTAGGTGTTGAACATGGAGTGGTGGGTGTTCAGATCTGTTTGCCTGAGAGTCCCCCATTCACCATCTCCTTTGAAGCACTATGCTGAGCAAGAGGAGGTTGTTGAAGGTGGGGATGGATTGGACTTTCTGGAACTGAAGTGATACTGCCACCTTTCTTTCCCTCAACAGGTTCTGCTCCAGCTCACCTTTGAGGAGAGTTGAGACTGCCTCTGGCATTTTGACTTATGAGTCAGTTTGGCTCTTACAGGTGCTCTTCTGCTTGGTGGAGTGCCTGCTGAGAAATTTTACCTCCACAGTTGGCAAGATATCTAGGCATTCTTCCCAAACCTCTTTAGGTTACCTTATGGAAATGTGAGGGCTGAGTACCTAGTTTCTCCTTACGGAATGCACAGCAAATGAGGGAAACGTCAAGACTTTAATAAGGGATAATGTCAAAACAAGCATGAGCTCAGTAGATTTCAGCACATCATCTCCGTATGACATCAGAATTTTGGTTTCAAAATGAGATTGGCATGATGATGCAACTCTCTGTCTAGTCTTTCTGGGATGCAACATTAAGCCACTGAGACATTCATGTTTTTCTTTTCTTCACCTTCCTCTCATTCCTGCATCTTTAAAGACTATTTTCAAAGAAGGAGGGCATTTTTCAGCTTTACAGGTTGACTTAGTATCCTAGGGGAAGATCATTTTCCATCTCTCCAGACTTACAATAGCTCCCTGTCTTCCTTGGCTTGCTGCTTAACTCCAGTTCCTGCTTTCCTCCTCATTGGGAGACCTTCTCTGTCTTTCTCTCCTGGAGAGGTCCTTTCCTTCTCTTTTTATAAAGGGTACCACCCAAATATGAATCGAGCTTACTCTCCTCTGTTATAATCTCACATTCGCCTAACTGATTACGTTTTCAAACCGAGACACATTCACAGGAACTGGGGTTAGGACCCCAGCCCATTTTTTTCTGGGGGGTGGGAGGGAACCATTCAAACAATAATAGGGATATATGTCAAAATCAACAAGCACACTTGTTTTGTCTATCTGAATGTTGTTGCCTCATCAGGAAATCTTTAAATCCTCTTTGGATTTCTATGGGATTTGGGCAGGGGGATCTTTGACTATTTGTTGCATTCAGCTATGGAAGTGATTCTCAACCTGTGGGTCATGACCCTTTTGGGGATTGAACAACCCCTTTCCAAGGGTCACCCAATTCATAACAGTAGCAAAATTACAGCTGAAGCTGCAATGAAAATAATTTTATGGTTGGGGGGAGATCACCACAACATGAGGAACTGCATTATGGGATCATGGCATTAGGAAGATTGAGAACCACCGAGCCCTTGGATGACCTTCATGAACGTGTTCAGGCTGACCTAAGATAATGGAGCCCTGCTGGCTTGGTGGGTCATTTGTGCTATTAACCCTAAGGTCCATAGTTTGAACAGACCAGCTGCTCCTTGGAAGAGGAATGAGGATTCCTCTCCAAATCAAAGATTTGCAGCTTCGGAAATCTAAAGGGACAATTCTATTCTGTCCTTCAGGATCACCGGGAGCCAGAATGACTTGATAGCAGTTGAGTTTGAAGTATTTGGGGGCAATAAAGAAAACATATTCTTGGATCCAGAGTCAATTTACAGTACACATTTCTGTCTTTTCTTTTTGTCTTTTCATCTCCCCTCCTCTTCTCTTTTTCTTTCTTTTCTTCCTTCCTCTATCCCTTCTTCGCTGGGTCAACTGAATATCATGACAGCAATAACATGCTGTCTTTTCTACTTGTAAATTACTTAAGGCATTTTCTCAGTCTTTTAAATAAATTCTAGTGATTGCTTATTCCACTTAGAAAAATTAGAGTACTGTCCAGTTTTGACTT
The DNA here is from genome assembly GCA_004026705.1 of Nesogale talazaci. Taxonomy (NCBI): domain Eukaryota; kingdom Metazoa; phylum Chordata; class Mammalia; order Afrosoricida; family Tenrecidae; genus Nesogale; species Nesogale talazaci. The sequence goes on along the minus strand of PVJH01001675.1, from coordinate 172,212 downwards.
GATTTTGAGAGAAACATTTCCAAATGTTCCCTTTGTTTCAGAGAGTTAAGTGCTCAGAATTATCCCATCTAAGCAACCATGTTGCTACTTAAAGATTCAGTGAGTCATGTCCAGAATTTTACTGTCAGATGTTCTAATTAACCAAACAAACCCTCTCCTTTCCTTTGAATTTTTATGCTACTTTAAATGCTTCCAATTGGACTGGATTTTTAAACTTCTTCTCTGTTAAAGTTAAAAAACCTTTTTAGTATCTGTTAAGTGTTCATGTTGTGCCCAGCACTTAACCAGTGCTATAAATGTTGCACTCTATGAGAACCAGATGATGTACACTCCGGCCAGGAGGGTTTCCCTTCTACGGGAGGGCAAGGTACACACAGTTTGTGTGTGTAGATAGCTTACGGGTGTAAAAAAAGAGCTATGTTTAAGTGGTTGTATGTATATACACACATGTTTTAGACAAACACGATATGTGCTTGTGTGCATACACACAAATATGCTTACAAAGTGTTTTTTTTAGACCTGGAAAATATATGATGGAGGGGCTGAAATCAATGTTTAAAATGTCCTTTCTTGCTGTTCCTCGGGGCTGTCAAATTGGTTCTGACTCATAAAAGCCCAATGTGCAACAGCAGGAAGCATGGCCGGGCCCAGTGCCACCCACGCGATCCTCGCTGTGACTGAGCTCACAGCCCTTGGGTCAGCGAGTCTCCTGGAGACCTTCCTCTTTCTTGATGACCCTTCGCTTCCACAGTCTTTTGTCCTTCTCCAGGGTCTTTCCCTCCCTATATGATGCCCAAAGGACAGGAGAGGGAGCCAAGCTCTCTTCTCAGGGCCATTTGAAGATGGCGTTAAAGAGACCTCACAAAGGAAAGATATTTTGTAGGTAGGATATGGAGCCGCTTCTTTCATTGCCAGTCTTTTCTCACCAGAAACTCTTGCAACTCAACAGAATTTTTAAGCTGATTGTCAGTTGCTGTTGAGTTGGGTCTGATTCACGAGGACCCATGTACAGTGGTCATTGGCATCAGTTCATTACTGCAGCTGCTGTATATGTGAATGCTTTCCACCGATGTCAGACCCAATTCTACTATGAGCCACAGGGTTTTCGTGGACTGATTTTTGAAAATATATCACTAGGCCTTTTATTGAACTCCTGTTTATGGGATAATTTTGTTCTGTTGAAATCAATATGGTGCTTTGGTGTTTGGCCCACCATCCAAATATTTAATGCCGACCTGAGTTTATGCCTCTTGCCTTTGAGTTTCTTTTAGAGTCCCACTGAGACCTTCACAATATTTACTAACTTATGACCTATGGGAATCTCACATAAAAACTGAAGGTGTTTCCCCATTGATAGACTTCTCAGCTATTTTCCCTCTTAATACAGGCTACTCAGTCATGTCCAAAGGCTCTATCTTCCTCTGTCATCTTCAAAATTTTACTGCAGAAAATGACACTCAGGCTACCCCATTTTACCCTTTGTCCAACTTTATCTTCTACTGCTCAGAAGACCAGCAGGGGGAAGGATTGATGCTGTGACTGGAACAATGGGCTCAAACATAACCACAGTTGTGAATATCGTGCAGGTCCAGTGTTCCATTCTGTTGTGCATGTGGTCATTATGAGTCAGAACCAACTTGAAGGCTCCTACCAACTACTACAATTAATTTGAGCCGGAATAATATAAAACTTCATATGATAGAACAAAGGAGACATGGAGAAGTAAACTTCCTTGCTGAAAATCCATATGACAAATTTATTACATTAGTGTTTTCAGTAAACTTTAAAGTGTGAACATGCAGATATGTGTCTTTGAAGATGAAGGTATACTAGACTCAAGACATGGTATTTTCCATCATGTCATATGCACATGAAAGCTGGGGTCTGACCATTGAAGAAGAATGAATTATACTGGTAAAGAAGATGGTTGAATATATCACACACTGCTAGAAGAATGAATTGATCTATGTTGTGGGGGAGGGGGAATGCTGCTACAGTGTTTCTTAGAAATAAGGACAGTAGCACATTATTTTGCATATTTTCAACATGTTATCAGGAGAAACCAGCTCCTAGAGAAAGATATCATGCTAGGTAAAGTAGACGCTCAGTTAAAAGGGTAATAGTCTCAAGGAGATGAATTCACACAGTGGCCACAACATTGACATCAAACATAATAACAATTGTGAGAATAATGCCAGAATAGGGAGTCTTTTGTTTTGCTATACATGGGACTATTATTAATTTAAACCAACTCAATGACATCTAGCAACAAGTGCTATATAATTCTATGTGTGTCATATTTTGGTGGATCAGACAGAGAAGAAAACAATAGGTGCAACATTTACTATTCTTTCACTGAAAAAGTTTGTTTTAGGACCAAATCTGTGCCAGAAGCAATGCAAATCTGAGCACAAAGTGGGGATAAGAAGACTATGGTCCCTGCTTTCTCAGAGTCGCATGTCTGGCATGGTGCTGGATGCTTTGCAGAACTCACCCTCTCATCCTTGTGACCACGCTTTGAATGTTGACTACCCATTTGATAAAGGAGGATGATGAAGTGAAATGACAGAATTGTGAGAGCAGGTCAAGTCTGTTGAATGCTGAAATCGAGGGGCTGTTTGTCAGGTCTCAGGTTGCTACCTGTCCTGTTGGCTATTCAAACTCGCCAGCTGTTCTCCAGGGAAATACGATGCGGACTGATCTTGTAAAGGCTGGCAGCCCTTGGAGTTGGACTTGACTCCCTGGCAGTGGACTGCCCTACAGACTTCCCACTTCTTCCACTGGGGAAATTGGAGAGAGGCAGAATCCCTTAGGCCAGACCCACAGGAGAGCAGAAGCTGGAATGACACCTGCTGCTAGTTACCCCTGAACCACTTACGCCCCACAGTGACTTCACACACAGCAACAGGAACATTGCCCAGTCCTGAGTTACCCTCACAACTCTTCCTGTGCTTGAGCCCGTTGTTATAGCCACGGAGTCAGTCCATCTTGTTGAAGGCCTTCCTCTTTTTCACTGCTCTTTCACGGTACCAAACTTCGCCTCCTTCTCCAGGGACTGGTCTCTCCTGACAGTATGTCTGAATTAAATGGGATGAAGTCTCCATCCTTGCTTCCAAGAAGCACTCTGGCCCTTCTTCCTCTAATATAGACTGGTCTGTCCTTTTAGCAGTCCATGCTACTTTCAATATTCTTCTGTAGCAGCACACTTCCAATGCATAGGTTCTTCTTCCGTCAATCTTAGTGAATCTGCAGTCAATGCTCATGGGAGCAGACCCTCCTGAAGATCTCTTTAGCGTATTGAAGAGCAAGGGTGTTACTTGGAGTACAAAGGCGTGCTTGACTCAATGGACTCACATGCATCTGACAGTTGGACGTTGAGTAATAAATGACATGTGGAGTCACATTATTCTAAGAAGACCTTCAGTATTCCTACGCTTTGATGTGTAAAGATGAAAAACAAAGCAGCAGCAACAAAAAATGATAGGTATGCAGTCATTTCCGACTCCCGGTGAACATATGTGTGTCAGAAAGGAAAACGGTGACAGAGTTTCCCATGGTTGACTTTTCAGAAGGAGATTACTGGATATATTTTCTAAGGTTCCTCTGGTGAATGTGAACTTCTAAGCTTTTATTTAGCAATCAAGGATGCTAACTGCACCACCCAAGGACTCCTGACATATATCAGTAACCATCCAATTGTCGTTGAACTCCTGGCAACCTCACATAAGTCTCCATAGAACTGTATTTCATAAGGTTTAAAATAGCTGGATATTTTTTGAGGGGGATAAGGACCATCAGGCCTACCTTTGGAGGTACTTCTAGCTAGACTTTAACTTCTGACTTTTTGGTTAACAGCTGATCATAACTGTACCACTCAGGTCTACCTCCTGTCTCTTGTCCCTAGCCCCTATGTAGCAGGTAGCTTTAAATGTTTCTGGATAATGGAATCAAAAATACTTTTATTGGGGGTTTTCACAGCTCTTAGAATCCATACATGTTCATCTTTGATATGTTCATCCATATAAACAACCATGTGTCAAGCATGGTAATGGAATTTCTTTTACAAACTTTTTGAAGTGCCTTTGTAATTGTTGTTCTTGGTTGTTATTAAGTTTATTCACTGATACCTTGGTCTTGTTTAGTCCCTTCTCAAATGAAGGTAGACTCTGTTAGAAAGTCACCTCGCAATTGAGCTAAATTATTTCACAGTGTAAGGCAAAGTTGAAGGATATTGTTATGTTAGTTGATTTTGGATTAATCATAAAACATTATCCTGGGTGGTTCTGACCATTGTAGGAGTTGTTAAAAGTAGAGACTATCCTGAGATCAAAGATGCCATTAGTCCTATGAGAGGAAGGCATCCAGGACTTGAGGAAAAACCTTTATCTAGTCAATAGTCAACAAGGCCTAAAAACCTCAGTCTTACAACCAACAGGAAATTAATGTTGCCAAAAATCTGAGTTCGGAGGAGGACGCTGAGACTCAGATGAGATCACTGCCTTAGCTGACACTTTGATTTTAATCTGGTGAGATAATATATTTTTGTTATTGTAAGCCTCTACGCTTGTGGTAATGTTGTTATGCAGCAATAGAAAACTAACACAACAGGCAAGAGAAATTAAGATAGCATCAAGATAAAAAATTATCCTTTCTCAATAAAAATCAAGCTAGTAAACATTGCTTAAATTTCATCTATAATTACCTTTGCCAGTCCTCTGAACAAAACATGTTCACTTGGAGATTTAAAAAAATTTTTTTTGTGGTTTGAGTGAGGGCTTATAGAGCAAATTGATTTTCCATCCAACTACCCATACTAATTTTATTTCATGAAACTGATTAGAGTCTCCTTAATAGTGAAAGCACTGAGGAAAAGGTGCAAAAGCCATATCTGACCTCTTTTACCTACACAACAGAGATAGAGAATCTGTTTTTATACTGACTACACAAGGCAGAGGGCAGGTGTGCCTTCACACTCTACTTATTCTTATCCTATTCATTTATCAACCATTCCTCTTCTGACACTCTACTCTTCTACTAGTTTTTTTTTTAATTTCATTCTATTGGGAGCTCATATCACTCTTATCACAATCCACCCATCATTGTGTCAAGCACATTTGTACATTTGTTACCATTACTATTCCCAAAACATTTGCATTCTTGAACCCTTGGTATTGGTTCCTCATTTTTCCCCTCCCTTCCAGCTCCCCACTCCCTCATGAAACCTTGGTAATTTATAAGTTATTATTACTTTGTCATATCTTACACTATCCAACATTTCCTTTCACTCACTTTTCTGTTGTCCATCACCCAGATATAAGAGGTCATATTCAGTTCCTTATGATGGATTCCTCCTTTCTACCTTGTCTTCCCTCCACCCTGCCAGTATTGCCACTCTCATCATTGGTCCTGAAGGGATCATCTGTTCAGAATTCCCAGTGTTTCCAGTTCCTATCTGTACCAGTGTGCATCCTCTGGTCTAGCCAGATTTGTAAGGTAGAATTGGGATCATGATAGTGGGGGTGGGGGGTGAAGGAGAGGGAGAAAACATTTAAGAACTTTCCTCTAGTATGTTTCATCGTTGTTACACTGCACCCTGACTAGCTTGTCTCCTCGCTGCAGGCCTTCCATAACAGAATGTCCAGTTGCCTACAGATGGGCTTTGGGTCTCCAATCTGCAACCCCCTCATTCACAGTGGTATGATTTTTTGTTCTTTGAAGACTGATAGCTAGTCCCTTCCACACCTTGTGATCACACAGGCTGGTGTTCTTTTTCCATGTGGGCTTTGTTGCTTCTGAGCTAGATGGCTTTTTTTTTTAACCTTGACATCTTTAAAACTTGTTATATCTTTTGATAGTCTGGCACCATCAGCTTTCTTCACCACTTCTGCTATGCACACATTTGTCTTCTGTGATCATGTCGTGCATCATAGAATGCCAGTTTAATTGAACAAAGTGTTCTTGCATTGAAGGAGTACTTGATTTGAGGCTCAATGTTTCTCTGCTACCTTAATATTAACGCTATAAATAAATGCACATAGATCTATTTCCCCATTCTCATATATAAATATATTTGCATATGTACATACCTTTATTTAGGCGTCTATAAATTCTTTTTGCCTCCTAGTTCTTTCCCCTATTTCCTTTTACTTTCCTCTTGTTTCAGTATCATTCTCAGTCTTCATTTGCGTTTCAGTAATTCTTCTTGATTACATTACCCTTGGTCAAGTCCTACCAGGCCTTCTACGCTCTCCTCACCACTGATTTTTGATCCCTTGTTGTTCCCTTGTCTCTGGTTTGTTAACAACACTTCCTTTTCCCTACCCCACCCCCCACTCTCCTATGTCCCACCAGAACCATCAGTCCTGTTGTTTTCTCCTCCAAGTTGTTTATCCAGCCTATCTTATCTAGGTAGACCTGTGGAAATAACAACATTCACAAAAACAAGACAGAACAAAAGAAAACAACAAAAGAAAACAGAACAATAACAACAAAAAACCCAACGACACACTCCTAAAGGCCAACAAACAGTCCTTGAACTATTTACAGGCTTTTCTTTTTTTCAACTTGTTTTGATAAATCATTGCAATAACCACACAGAACTCACAGGCAGTACTCAGAGTTAGGAGGTTTATTAGGGAGATTAACTGGTTGTCACAAGTCAGATTCAGAAAACATTAAGGATAGAGCCTTTGGTCAAGTCACTGGGCAGGTGTTCCAGAGATATCTTTGCTCAAAAAACAAAACCAAACACAAATCACAAAGTCAATGCTGACCTATAGCAACCTGGTGGAAGTGCTTACTGGAATAGAAAGTCAAGTCTTCTTCTCAAGGAGCTTCTGGAGCTCTTTAAGTGTTGACCATGGGGACTGAAGTTCAGAATATAAGTGCTACGCCACCAGAGCTCCTAGAGTCATCCTTAGCAGAATCATATTCCCACAGGCCACACTCTGGCTCTCTGAGCCATGGTCTCTCTCATACACAAAGAAATTAACTGTCAACCCCCCTTACCCCCATTTCAGCTACATCTTTTACAATTACAATATTTTCAATCATAACTAATCCTGTTAACAATCACTCATGCCTGAATCACACAATTCTATGAGTCGTTTCCCCCACCTTCTTCTTCACTGATGGAATTATTCAATGTAGCCCCACCCTTGTCCCATTTTGAGACACTCATGAAATCTTAGAAGCAATCAAGTTCATGACTATATCTCTTCCTGATGTAGATATCCTGTTTCTAAATTCGTGATCTCTATCAAGCCAAGGCTCTGAGGAGATGAGAAAGTTTTTAATCTGAAGAGTCTTCATTCATTTGGAACTTTAAGTAAGCACACCCATAATCAAGGTCCAGTCTACAGCACAACATCTATCCGAATGACAGCAAGGTATACCAGCTCACAGGAGTGAGCATATTTCTCTTTTAATTTGATTGGGCTCTTATCCTCTAAGTCTTAGCCATCTGCTAAGGAAAATGGGGATGCCAGTGACAATCTTGAGCATTTACATGCACCTCCCTGTATGTTATAATATCTTGCCTCTTCACCGACTCTCATCAGTCCTAGCTCCCTGGGGCTAGTTCATGCCCATAAGCTCAGGTTCTGTGGACCTCTTTAAACTTCAGATCAACCAGCTGTTCCACTTTTATCCTGTCTCTACTCTCTGTGGACCAAACAACCAGCACCAAAGGAACATGTACAAACACAGCAAATCTCTTCATTGTTGCATGCTGTTTACCCCATTTCTCCTTCTCAAGTGGATCATAAGCATACCAGGCTGTGTATTTGTTGGCTCCCTTTAAGTTAAATTCCTAAAAGGAGTCTTCTCTGATGGACACAGACTTCTCCAGCCCTGGTGCATTCAAAGGTAAGTCGCTTACTCAAAATTCAAGAAGTCAGTCACTTTTTTTTCTGGAGCCTTTCCTTGACAGACAAAGCTTCTCTTCTCTCAGAAATTATGGAGGGTCTGTATGTTTCAAATGCAATTTTTTTGACACTCAGGACTCTGGATGGGGCTTATCTTCCTTACTCTACCTTAGTTTAAAAAGTAAGTTGGTTTCTCCTGTGCAATTTCTAACCCTCCTTTTAGTGAATCCAATCAAGTATAGGCTTAAGGGAAGCTTAGAAGCGCTCTCTAATCATAATTCCCAATACTCATTCCCAACCTTCAACTTCAATTCTCTTGTCCCCATCTCAAACTATCCAAATTAATATGTGTGTGACGTGGCAGGTTGCATCTAGCATGCTGGTCCTTCTGTTGACTATTCTGTCTAAGCATTTTGTTTTAGTCTCAGGTAAGTCCACAGGTAACTTTTCTCCCATTAGCTGCAGGTTAACATCCATTATAGTTCTTTTAGCCAATATAGGTAAATAATATTATCAGAAAAACCATCCAATAATCAACATTTTCACTTCCCATGCCTTTTCCTTCTTTTACAAAAGAAAGATTCATGTTTTCATGAATCTGGAGTCATTACAACAAACCCTACACTCCTGATACTAGTTGAGAAAAAGGCATGTAGACCATATCTCACCTCCTCTACAAGGGAAAGGGAGATTCTATCTCAACACCTGCCCAAAACTGATTGCTACAAAACAGATGTCAAAGTGCCTCCCTCAACCCTTCTTTACCCTAGTCTGGCACCAACCATTCCTCTCATGACATTCTAATTTTCTACTGGACTTGATAATTCATTATAGTAGCCACACAGAATTCACAGACAAGACTCATAATTAAGGGAGTTTATATAGGCAAGGACCATAAAACATTAAGTACACAGTCATTGGTCCACAACAACACCTCGTCTCAGTCAGCAGCCATGTAAGTCCTCCTTAGTTTTCAGTCTCTCAGCCACCTGGTCCACTGGCCTCTGTTCCCATGAGCCTGGGGGCCTGCTTGCTGCTCCGCCTAAAAGTCTATGGTCTCCACGTGGCTCCTCTCCTCTCTGTCAAATTGTCTCCTTGTCTTGGTCGCTCAGCTTGGTGTGTTCCTTTGCCCTGTTCCAGATTGTCCATGCCACAGCCTTGGTTCCTCTGGCTTTGACCTCTGCCCATCTACGTAGAAATTGTGACTGTGCCCCTCACGTGGCTCTTTTTATTTGATGGCCCTCATCATCCTCTTTATACCAGCTTCTGAGATAGCTCTCATACAGCTGCGCTGACAAATCCATTCTGTTAGTGTTTCCCACACCATGTGTAAGGACTCCGTGGGAAAGACATGCATACATAGAAGAAACATTTTATGAAATTTCACTTCATCATGCGCATACCTCCCAATTCCTGTATGTGTTTACTGTTCATTCGGCTTCTTTCCCATTCCTTCCTGCCTTCGACGGATTATCTCACAGACCTTTCTGGCCTTTTAGGGGTCGGCAAACTCTTGAGACTGAAGAGCCCATCCTGTCCCTCCTAAAAACTTTAGACTCACTCAAGAGCTTTAAATATGTTTTTCCAAACAAATGAAATCACCGTGATCTGAAATAATAACCTTCCAATGTTTTCAATGTGACTTCAGAGCCCCACCTTCACACTGAAAGAGCCGCATGTGACTCATGAGCTGCAGTCTGCTGACCACTGTCCTATTGGACTAGCTGTTGTTTTGTTGAAAGAGACGCGGGGCTCAGTTTATTTCTAGATTTGAAGGGCAAGGGTCTACAATTCAAATCCACCAGCTGCTCCTTCATAGAAAAGATCTGGAGATCTGTTTTCATAAAAATTGTGATATGGGAAACTTTGTGAGGCAGTGGCGCTTTGTCCTGCTGGGTCATTATGAGTCAGAATGGACTCCTTGGCACACCAAAAGAACAATAGGCAGCTTAATGTACTAGGTCTCAGACTATATCTGCAACCCCTATGCCAATGCTCTGACTCTTACAGGGAGACTGCGCTCTCTTCCACTTCCTTCTCAGTCCTGATAGTAGAGTCACAAAAAGAAGTCACATTTTGTTGTTGTGGTTGTTGCATATTTTGATTTCTGTAACCATGTTATGCACGACCCCTCTACCCCAGTCAATGTTAGAAGTTAGCAAGAAAAGAAATTCTAAAGGAAGATTTTCAAGATCCTAAACATGTTATTGAAAATTCTCATAAAGGACATGTTAAATACATCTTCTTTTAGTTGTGTAGGAATCATGGAGCTTTCTCTTAAAATACAAGCCTGATGCGTCTTCCCACTAATGTTTATCTTCATTCATTAAAGTGATATGCATTAGTTAAAAAAGCAGGTAGGGAACCCCTTCATAACAAATATTAAATAACTATTTTGTGTGGAAAGGAGGCTATTATTGGAACTAAAAGTCTTCTGGAAATCTATTGAGCATATATCTACATTGTTCATATATCTATTACTATAGTCAAAATATCAAAACAAGAAATTTTAAGGAAAGCTTTTCTAACTTGAATCACTATTCCTTTCTGGCAGATATCACTTTGGAGAAAAATATCTAATGATTTCTCTTTACCAATCACATCATTAGCATAATGGGTTCATGTCCTAAAGACATCACATTAGAGTAAAAGCAGTAGCTGAGCTCACAATTTTCATAGAATATGAATTCAGACAATTCTATGCCATATGCAGGAAGATTTAATATAAAGATAAAGCATCCAGAGAAAAAGCTCAACTTTATTCAAACAGTTTCAACTCTGTCTCTCATGTTTGTTATTTTGTTGCAGCTTTTTATACACACACAAACTCACTCACTTTTCCTAATCATATACTATTCAGATGCACCAAATCCATTTCTTATTGAGTCTGTCTCTGCTTCACTTCTGGTTGTTTCACAGATGTTTCAATCCTAAGAACACAGGAAAAATGGAAGGCAAGCAAGCTAGAAGACTTGTAAATTAAAAAGAGAAAATGGAGGATAACATGAACGTTTTCTTTATGCACCAACCAACTGTAGTTAGATGACTTGGATGTCTGCGTGTGAGACTAGAAATAACTGTGTTCCCCTGGGTTTCCATGCTGATTTGTTGGAAGCAGATCTCCAAGCCTTTCTTCTGACGCACTTCTGGTAGCCTCAAACCTTCCTGCTAGCCGCCATGTGTTTGAACCATTTTTACCACCTAGGGAGGACATGCACAGGCAGTAGCTATTTTTCAAGCGTGCTTTCTCCCTTGGTGTGAATTCTTCCTGTGCGCAGTAACATTTTTTTTCTTCAGGTAAATTTGGCTGTCTGGCAGCGGACACCATCAGTCACAAGAAGAAAAGTAGTCTAAGGTGAGAAGAGCCACTTTCCAGAAGACCACTTTACCATCTTTTATTGTACACTGGTGAGTCATCCTGGGCCGTCGTTCCTCCTCGCGGTGATGGATAGCCTAATCCAAAGAATTCATTCTGCTGAATCCGCTTGTTGGAGGAGTTGGGTTTTGCTGTTAAGAAGCCAACGTCTGCACTTGAATCAACCAATTTGTTCCTTTAGGAAAACAAAACCAACTGCTGTTTTTAAGAGGTCACAGGGATTGGAAAGAGATCTTACCAGTACATGAGCATACTCCCAGTGAGCAAATGTAAATATCCATGAACATATGTTGTGTGTGTATGTATTTGCTATTATGTAGATATCACCTCCTAACTTCTGGCTTCAACAGACTCACGTTTTAGAAAGAAAAGAAAAGACTTCGTCTTGACCTCAGAAGATTATTTAACATTAGTTTCACCTGAAAATGAAAGCCAGATAAGTTTTTATCTTGAAATGAAAAGAAATACCTCACACTTTCAGAAGTTGATTAGTAGGTTCCATGGAAAGCTCAAGCAGAGTAGCATTGCCCGGTTCCTAGGTAGAGTTTCTGTGCACACGAGACCTGTGTTCTTCACAAAAGCAATTGCATCAAAAATGCAGCATGCAGGTCATTCAAGCTTTCTGAAACTCTTGATCTGTAGGTAATCACAGTTCTTTTATCTGGATTAAGAGGAACTGAAGAAAATGCTATTTTTGATCCAACTATCTTCTTTTGTCAGGACACATAATAGAATAATGATCTTTGCATCCACAAGCAAAGTGGAAAGTTAGTGAAGCAGAAATACATTGAGCACCTCAAGGGCAATTCAGGATAGCTAGATATTACCTGAGAAGTGCCACAATTTATAGAAATACTTGGGAATATTCCCTCTTTCACTTTGCCTTGTGTTTGCTTTTGGAACCTCTACATATAGTAAATAATATCTTCTCACAAGTCTTGAGTGAGGTTCTAACTTTCCCCCAAAGATAGGATATTTGAAAGAATCTTATTTGACCATAGCTAAAAAAATGACACTTGATGCAAGCTGACATCTGGTTCGGAATGAGTTCTATATAGTTAAAAGATAATAAATACTTGTGTAGATGCCTTACTTTTCAAGGGTCTACAAATGGATCATCTCCTTTCCTCTGGTAACCTTTCCAAGACATGTTGGAAAAGACAACTGAGGCACACAACTATTAAATATCCTCCCCAAGGGCATGCCCCAGCCATCTGGAAACACTTTGTGGGAGCAGGAGATTCGGAAGAGGGTGAGGATAACCCACAACCCTGTCCATCTTTCCCGTCCAGTGAGTGTCCCTGCCTGGGTCTCCCACTGCTGGTCAAGGCTATCTGCCATGTTCCCTTGAGACCCGCGCAGAGAGGAAGCAGAGACTTAACTCTTGCAGCATCGGTGTTAGGGTGGCAACTTGCCTTTGGTGACGTTTACGTTCTGATTCTAAGTGACAGTTGAGCAATGCTGCCGAGTCTCCGCTCCAGCTTCCCAACTTCTTAAATAGGCACCGGCACCCAATGAAAACTTCTCTTGTTGTCTCAAGACCATGCAGACAATTTTACGATGTTCCAGATTTCAGCGACGCCACCGGAGAAAGACAAAAATTTGTAGGGCTGTTGGTACACAGAATGTGAGGCGGTTGTTTCCACTATTTTTACCCATGCTGGCAATAGGTTTGGGAAATTCTAAGCACTTTCTTTGTCTTAATTAGAAGGCATTATGATACTAATTATAATAGATAATAGTTGACATTAATCAAAACAACCAACTTTCTAATTGAATTGATAAGCCAATCATTCCCCTGAGGCGCTTTATAGCATGCTATGTAGAGTGAGAATAATTAGATGTATTTGTACAATATGGTGAAAATTAAAAGCTAATATATGCATATATGTGCATATCTATGTATGTACATATATATGATTTGTAACTGTAATTTAAAATTCTGGGTTTTCCCCCTCCCTTACCCCCTGCGTGATAATTATTATCAGTAATTCTCTGGGGAAATTGCCAGTAAAATTCATTTGGATGTTTATAAATGGAGGCGCCTTAGTACAAATGAAACAAATACATAATTATTTTTCAAAGGAGTATATACTGTATTTTCTCCTATATTTTAGTTGGATTATCATGATCGATTCCAGGAATGGGAAGATAATGTGTAGAAGGGTCTTTGGCCCCAAAGAAATTCACATTTCACTCTAGTGCCCAGTCATGAATCTGGTTGATCCATTCCAATGCATCGGTCCTTTATATCTCGGTGTGAGCAGAGAATCCACTCTCGTTTGGATGTGTGGAGGAGTGTATGTGGGGGGTTGTCACCGTGGGGGGGGGGTTGAAGAAGAAAGGAATGACCCTCCCTTCTGGGGGTTGCCACTCATTCCAGAATCATTTAATTGCAGTGTCTTCTTGAGGGGAACCATGTGCAGTGTGGTTGTGAAACTTCAGTCTGAAGCCACAGGGACTTTGGATCATATTACAGATTTCTGCTCCTGACCCTCTGAGTCTCTGGGTGTTGGACGAGTCTGAAGAAACTATATTCCTAAAAAGTGTTCTTCATGAAACCCCACCTGGAGATTGTTCTCGCCATTGTTCTCTGGGGATGGGAACCTTGATAGCACAGTGATGAAGTGCTAAATTGCTAACTGAAAGGTGATCCCACCAGACTCTCCATGGGAGAGATGGCCATGAAGACCATAGAGTCTCCAAAAATCTACCCACAGTTCGACTCTGTTCTGTTGGGTCATTGTGACTTGGAACATGCTTGACAACAATGGATTTTGTTTGTTTGTTTGTTGGCTTGAGTTAATCGGTTTGATGTAGTATAAGACTTGTTTATTTAACAGTACAGAGTCAAGAAAAATCCAGGATGGCCAGTCCCTTTTGATCTGTACAAGAGGCCTGGTTGTTAAAATATGCTTTAGGGATCATACAAAATCCAAATAAGCACAATGTATGTGGTTTTGGAATTATCCTCTGTTTTTAAATGCCTCTAAGGCAATTAGCTATATATATTCACATACATATATACATACATGTATATCCATCTATTGCCATTCAGTTGATACTGACACATCAGTTCAAAATCACCAGCTGCTCCTTTAGGGAAAAAAAAAAGATGAGGCTTTATTGCTTCTGTTCAGAGTTGCAGTCTGAATAGGGCCAGCCCCAATCAGAACCAAACTGACCTCCCTAGAAGTATGTGCTACAGAGAACAACACTAAACCTACAGGTGGGGAGAAGGGCTGGCACACCACACCCACACAGAAGCAAACCAAGAAGGAAAGAGGGAGGGACAGTCTAGACCCCATAGCAGCACACCAAACTTGGGGGATGATATCCCTGCACAGAGCTGCTAAGGCACAAAGATGACTGTGGGACCATTAACAACTCAACACATGATGTTCCCTCTGGACACTGGAGTACACCAGGATAGAGGGCAATACCGGGCCACGGTCTGAACACCCCACAGCATGGCAAACCAAGAAGGGAACATGAGAGCTCGGCGATGGCAGCAAATCCAAGCCCCCAAACCCTTGAAGAGCCCCCAAACTAGACTTCAGGTTAGAAGGGGCAGCTGCTAGAACGCCCCCTGGACCAGTGGGGAGATTGCCATAAAGATCAGTGATCAGACCTGAAATTACGTATGCCGTTTTGTTTGTTTGTTCATTTGTTTTTTTGCTAGTTATGATTATCTTTTGTTTGTTTTCCTTTCTCCCATTATCTAATATTTCATTTTCTTTTCGTATGAGCTCTGTAATTGTTGGCTTGCCTATTTATGTAAGACAGGCATGGAAAGTAAGGAGAAAGCAACAGGACTGGTGGTTCTGGAGGGACTAGTGAAGCACCGCAGGGCCCTCTACCACCCTGGTAATTGCTCCTGCACCTGAGCCCATCCCTGCAGCCACACCATCAGTCCATCTCCGGGAGGGCCTCACAATTTTCACTGCCCTTCCACGTTACCAGGTGTGATGCCCTTCCCTGCAATTAGTCTCTCCTGTTAATATGTTCAAAGTGCAGGAGATGAAGCTTCAGAATCTGACTTTAAAGAGAATTCTGACTGTCGCTTTCCCAAGACATTTGTTCATTCTTCTGGCAGTCCGTGGTACTTTCAATATTCTTTGCCAGCACCATGGTGAAAATGCATTCATTCTTCCCTAGTCTTCCTTGTTCATTATCCAACTCCTGCATATGAGGTCATTGAAAATATCACTAAGCAGTTGTATGAAAGTAATGTTACTTACGCACTCCGAGCCTTAACTCTCGCATGTGGAAATAATGATAATAATGGGATTGTAGGGTAAACATCAGAAAATTGTTACAAAGCACCAGCTCAGGTCACATGGCCAACTACAGAAGGGAACTGAATAGCAAGTAGAGGAGCCTGATTTTGATCAAAGATTCAAAAGTGTACAATTCTAAGGAAGATGTCTATAAGACAAATTTCCAGCATTTCTGAAGTATATCCTGGAATATCCTACTCACACAGAATCCACTGGCGCCTTCCTCACTCTTAAGGATATAAAAATTAGCGTCCTAGAAAATTCATCGTTATTCATATGTTTAGAAACTCTTGAAAGATATGAGGTCTTATCTACCCGGGGGAGGAATTATTATTAAAATCTCAGTTTCCATATCTTCGAAAAAATGTCAATGCCTCCTTCAATCCTTTAGCTGTACTCCAGACTTATTTAACTACCAAAGTCCTCACAACTCGACCAATAGGTGACATCATGGTAAATAGAGTGGAAGTTGTCAAGGACTTTTGTCTTGCTTAAATCCACAATCAATGTGCTTGGTAGTTGCAGTCAAGAGATCAAAAGATGTATCGCCTTAGATAAGTCTGCTGCATAAAGCCCCTTTAGAGAATTGAAAAGCAAGGATGTTACTATGAGGACGAAGATATGCCTGACCCAAGCCAAACTATTTTCAATTGTCTCCTATACATGTGAAAGGTGGGCATTGAAAAAGAAGACTGAAGATGAACGGATGCATTTGGCTTATTGGCAGTACCACAGAGTTGCAACAATGGGCACAGATAAAGCAATGACAGTGAGAACGGTGCAGGACAAGGCAGTATGCTGTTCTCTGGCTTGTAGAGTTGATAGAAAGTAGAATTGTCTTGAGAGCACCTAACAAAATGACAAAATCGCAATAATCAATGTAATGACAAAGTGCCAGATATGCTACATTCATATTCAATTAATTGTTCTTTTACTCCCTTTACACCCTTGCCTATCTAGTACACCATTGACAGTAGAACTCTTCCCAAATGTGGTGTGCATAGACAGGCTTAATGCATATAAAAACGTTGTGAGGTTGGGTGTGAGGAAGTTGTTTTCTGTTTGTTTGGTTTTTCAAGTTATTTCATTCTAAAATCCTTACTCAGTTTTAGGAGAAAACACTTTACAAGTTCATTCTTCTTTCTCCTCAAAACACACACACACACACACACACACACACACACACACCATGCTCAACTAAACAAATCTAATCTACAAGAGAGATAAGAAAAACCTAATCAATAGCAGACTATAGCCCTACACACTCTTATCAGTCATTTTTGGATCTGTCACGTGGATTTTTGTAATGGAACATAACAACTGCTAAGGCAAGCTCTATGTTTTTCCAGCGACAGACAATCTACATGGCAGTGACCTAGTTTTCTACCTTCAACATATTTGCCCCGCTCCAATTTTTTAAAATTAAATTCTGTGTGCCGGCTTTTATAGGAGTGTGACTACCTGAAGTTAGGAGAATAAATCATGTACCTTTCTCCTACAAATTTCCACAGGTTTTCCAGTAGCTAGAGCAAAAGCAAAGACTCCTCGAATTAAACAGGGTAAACAATGTACATGAGAGAAACTTTTTTTCCAAACTGCGATGTTAAGAACACTGGTATCACTCAGTCAGTCCTTCAGTCATCAAAGTGTTTATGGGAAAGTAGGTTGGAAGATTACTTGATTGACATAATGATAGTAATATTTGTAGCAATACAACTTTCTTTATGGTGAGGTGTACTTCCTACTAAAGGGTGTGGCCTTTGATTGTCATCAGTAAGAGCTCCAGTCCTCATGACTTCTTGACAAGCCAAGCGTAGTTGTGCTAACTGCATACCAGAGTCTGGTCGTAAGTGTTCCTTTTGCCCACTCCTCTTGGTAACGGTCAGTTTCTCAGGCTATTTTCTCAGCCTACAGACGGAATTATTATGGTGAAAGGATGCCACCCCGATGCACATTTTCCCTGATTTCAAACTGCACAGTACCCCTTGAAATGTTATAAAATGCCTATTCTTTGAAATGTTGCTAACAATTTTTTATGATCCACACAGCTGAATGCCTTGGTCTGGTAAATGAAATGCAGGGAAATGCAGGTTACCAGCAAATGTTCGTTCTTTGCCTCTCACCATGGCAATGTGACTTCAGCTTGCTCAATTGCACTAAATTCATTGAAAAAATGCATTCCTTTGTTTGCTGATTAAAAAAGTACTATCTATGTCTAATAGTAACTATATGGGTCAGACTAATGTAAAGAATACATGAAAATGGCCTCTACTAAAAACCCAACAGACAAAGAAAAGTTCCCAAACCAAACTCACTTTCCTTTAGTCACAATTCTGATTCAAAATAAGCAGTGTAGATACATTTAAAATTGTATTTTGTTTCTCCATTTTGTGTGGCCCCAAATTAAACTCTTCCTTTGTCTCATGCTTTTCCCTTCTCCTTCCTTTTGCTCTTTTACATTTTAATGAGTATATAATATAGTTTAAATTTTCCTGTTTCCCTTTTTATGTGTCATTGTCCTATACACATTTCTCAAAATTAATATGCTTAAAATTTTCATGCCTATTCTTTGTATGACTGTATTATCATTCATTTATGCACTCTAATAGAGTTTGACATTTGGATTGTTTAAAATTTCTAGTATGATAAGTATCACCACAAAGGGAACCACATGTCATACTTTCAACAGCCTAAGAATCTTTTTTTAAAATTACATTTCTTTCTTTTTTTGGGCATCACTGCCTCTGGTGGTCATGGGAGCTACCCAGTGCTGCTCCTGAGAGCCGCCGCTGGATTTGAACCACCAAGCCCACGGGCTGCAGTCCTGCACTCAACCACTTACGCCACTGGGGCTCAGCCCAAATCCTAAGAATCTTTTTGTGAAAAATGCTCTTAGACTATTTACTTCTTAAGATTTCTAGATTGAATTACTTAGTGTAAAATAACTAGTATGAAAATTTAAGGTGATTTTAAGAATCACTTTTCCATGTGGCTACCATACATAAGCACAAAACAAGACAACACCCACAATCTCAATGGCATTTTAATTCCATCAGCACCTGAAGGTCACTAGGATTTATTCATATGGTGTTTATTTAAAATATACGGTATCACTTTTATCATCAAAGTCTTTTTCATCCTTGCCATTGCATTGGAGGCAATCTTTATAAAAGCAAAAATAAAGTCCCATCCCTTTTGTGTCCAGCTTCTCAGTGTCTACTGAACAGGCTATGCGCTTACATTTTACTTGCAAGTCTGCTTTTCTAGTCCAGTGCCCTTCAGATTCTCCCTGAATTCCAGTCACCCATAATTACTTACAGCTCCATAAACACACTAAGCTCTTTCAGGCTCCACTGTCCTTGTACATGTTGTGCTTGCTCTAGAATGCATTCCCTACAGTTTTGTAGCTGCCAAGTTCTTGTTTGTTTCATCAAACTTAAATTTTCTATCTTTTACAATATTCTCTCTGATCACCTTTCCATTTCGTCTACTTCACTTCTATGATGACATGACTCCTTTGATTGAAAGATCTTTCTTTTTTCCAACTGACTCCTAAACTTTATTTTTAAATCTCCATATTCTTCTGTATCCAAAGAGGAACATGCACTTAATAAACACTGCAGCAATATATTCAATTAATGGTTATATGGACATTATTCTTAAGTATTGGCACCCATACATGCTTCTACACCAGAGACAATGTCTCAAATAGCAAATTACAAAACTCATCACTTTAGAATAATATGCAGACTGAGATGAGGAAATATACTTCTGAATCTGAGTAAGAAAATGCTATAGTTTTCTATTCTCTCATCCACATATTTCCATTCTATTTGTACTTTTATTATAAGTATTTTGCCAACAAGTAAAACTTGCTGGAAATCTTGCTCACAAGTAAAATAAGAATTTCTTTTTTATAATCAATTTCAGTGCATCTTCTTTTGGATAGCATATTGATGAAGGACATAATTGTGGTTCTAAATTTTCCCACACAGTGAGATGACACCTCTAGTCAGTGTCTTGGGTCTACTCTGCATTCAGTAAAATGTATCTGTGTCTTTGAAACCCGCTTTCATGTCACATCAAATCAAGCAATTAAATGAATTATTTGAACTATTTTGCAGAATTGGCAGAAAGTAATGCTGAGTTCAGTATGGAGAACATAATTTTGACTTTATGTATACATATGTATATAGCGGAAGAATATTACATATTATCTACATATTAATTAGTGAAGCATAATAGATAAGCCCACTGTCGACTACAACTTAAGCTTTTAAACATTTTTCTTCTAAAAATAAAATGAGTGGGGCTGAGGCCCGGTGGCGTAAGTGGTTGAGTGTGGGACTGGGGCCCGTGAATTTGGCAGTTCAAATCCAGCGGTGGCTCTCAGGAGCAGTGCAGGGTAGCTCCCACGACCACCAGAGGGCAGTGATGTCCCCCCAAAATAAAATAAATTAATAAAGTAAAATAAGTATAACTTAGCATGCACGCTTTTAGGTTGCTCAAACTTTTTGTATTTGCATAGCGACTCTCAACTTTTCCATTGCAAACTTATGGGGCAGAACATTGACATTTCTGATACCTGGTAGTCTATTATAGGAACTCTGGTGATGTAATGAGCAACTAACCACAAGGTCGGTGGTTCAAATCCACCTGCTGCTCCATGGGGCAAAGATGAGGTTTTCCACTCCTATAAAGATTTATAGCCTCAGAGGTCCACAGGGGCCGTTAGCTGTACCCTATCCTAGAGGGTTTCTATTAGTTAAAGCTGGATGACAGTGAGTTCGTAATTTATGATAAAGGTAAGCTAGGTTTTCTCCCACCTGTATGAGTTACTGTCAGGTAAGTGTAACCCCACACATATTTTCTTATCTCAAGAAAGACTATTCATATGCAATCATAGAAATCTACCTTAATTAAAAGGATAGTTTAGAGTAGAAATTAGTTTAATAAAGGATTCTTTTTACACATCATTATGAGTACTAAGTGTAGTAGACTCCTGAATGTGAGCTGAATAAAAAGCAAAAAGTAAAATAGTTCCCTGTCCACCAAAAAATCCCAAACAAACCTGGCCAAATATCTCCTCCAATTATAGCAAGAGTTGAGAACTTTCTATGTCATTTTGCTGTGAAATTAGAAGCATAATTCTGTAGAAAATTCTAGATATTGTGGGATAAATTATGATTGTAGAAAACGAGGGGCCATGAATTCATAGGATGGAGGACTTCACCATTTATAAGGCAGTAATTCCATCTATTATGTGAGTCTACTCTAAAATTAACATTCCATTGGACTTGGGAAAGAGAATAAAACTTAAATGTCTTGATTAAATTGCATTATAAAAGAAAATAGTTTGTATAAGTAGTTAATGAAAGAACAGACCCTGTATGTTTCTGCTTTAGTATGCTTACCAGTGTTCTTTCTGGAATGCCTTTCAGTTTACATATATTAAAATCTTATATATTTACCCCCTACCCCACCTTGTCAGTTTGTCATAAAATTGTTTTTATGCTCAAAACTATGAGGTTAATGTTTCAAATGTTAGCATTATTTCTCAGTGTAGACAGGTTTTAAATGAAAGCTAAAAAGAAAGGTCCAGTTATTTACTTCTGAAAATTAGCCAATGACAACCTAACATATTATAATAAAGTAGGAGTCCTGTGTGCACAGCGGGATGCTAGCTGCCAGGTCAGCAGCTTGAAACCACTAGCCACTCCACAGGAAAATCACGTTTTCTCCTCTCATAAGCATTTATTGTCTTGGCGATCAAAAGATATGTAAGCAAGCGACTCTCTAGCTCAGAAGCAACGAAACCCACATGGAAGAAGCACACCAGCCTGTATGACTATGACCTGTCAAAGGGGTCAGGTATCAGCATCAAAGAACTAAAACTCATGTCGTTATATATGAGGGGGAGTACATATTGGGGACCCAAAGCCCATCTGTAGGTGAAACAACATCCCCTTACAGAAGGGTGGCTGGGAGGAGATGAGCCAGTCAAGGTACAATGTAGCAATGAAATATGTAACTTCCCTCTAGTTCTTAAATTCTTCCTACCCCCACAGTCATGATCCAAATTCTACCTTACAAATCTGGCTAGACCAGGGGATATACACTGGTCCAGATAGGAACTAAACATATGGGGAATTTAGTACAGATGATCCCTTCAGGACCAGTGGTGAGAGTGGTGATACCAGGAGGGTGGAAAGAACGTGGAGTAGAAAGGGAGAACCAATTACAAAGATCTATATATAACCTCCTTCCTGGGGTATAGACAACAGAGAATTATGTGAAGGGAGACATTGGAAAGTGTACAATATGAAAAAATAATAATTTATGAATTTTCAAGGGCTTATGAGAGAGGGGGACCAGGGATGGAGGGGAAATATGAGAAGCTAATACCAAGGGCTTAAGTAGAAAGCAAGCGTTTTGAGAATAATGATGGCAACAAATGTGGTTTGCATGTGATGTATCTATTGATTGTGATAAGAGTTGTTTTAGCCCCCAGTAAAATGATTTTAAAAATTATAGTCTTGGAAACCTACTGGGGCAGTTCTGTTACAAATGGATTAGCCATGAATTGGATCAAACTCAATAGCATTTGAAACAACAGCAACAACATATAGTCTTTAGAAGTTATCTCACAGTTTAAAAAAATTTAGCTTTGGTCTATCCTTCGATCTCTAGCCCTAAATAGCCAACTATCTAGTTTTAGGTTACCAGGCTGTTTGAAAGACATCTAGACAGCCCCCTCTTAAATTTGGTTCTTTCCCATTGTCTCTACAGACTATGCAACTGTCTTCACCAGGACACCATTCATATTTATTACCTCACAGCACAGGTTTATTTATTACCAGCACAGGTTTCCATAATTTCTTCCTTAGATAAATGCATATGTCCTGTCTAATCTTTTTGCATATAGCTAATTCCCACTTCATGTCATATCCCAACCAGAATAATTGAGTTGAAGTTCAAGTATGATCATGTACTACCACATGTATTGCCTGTCCATCAAAAGCTAGGTGATAAGAAAGAGGGGAAGCACATGTGCACACCCACACCCACACCATCACTCAAGCACACACAGTTGTGCAAACATTTTCAATGCCTTCCAAAATCTTATAAGATAACCACCAAAATTTCCAACACAGTACATGGAGACAAGACACATTCGGTATTATTTTCATCATCATCAGCGTGGTCTACTTTCTCTTGGGCCGAGCATGACTTTTGGCAGATATTTCCCCCACTACTGTGTTGTTCTTAGTTATTGTTAAGTTGACTTCACTTCAATTCATGACCTTTTGAACAACTGAAGAAAATGTTCCCCAATTCTGAATAACTTTCTGATCACGGGCAAGTTACAGCCCATTGTTGTCGCTGCTGTGCCAGTCTACCTCCCTGGCAGTTTCCCTGCCTTTGTTGGTGCTCTGTTTCTCTGATCACTATACCCTCCTCTGGTAACAGACCTTTCAGGATAACGAGACAGAAAGTGCTGGTTGGACAATGTTTTTGCATTCTTGCTTTCATTTTCTAATCTTCAGAAGTAGGTCACTAGACTTTCCTTTCAGAAGGTTTATGGATGTCTGAAATACCAGGGGCATTCAAATGCCAGCACCTTGAAAGCAAAAATAGCACAGTTGATTGTCCCCTTCTACAGTAGTTCTTTCAGACCATCCTTTGCTTAACCCATCCTCGATTTACCTTCTCCTTTAGAGACAATTCATGTCTTTCCCTGTCCTTCTGGATTCACCCTATACTGTACACTATTCTTAGCTCTCCCTGTACAGTTAGCAGGTGTACATTTCTTTTGTGAGAATTCAGTCAATATCTCCTTCCCATACTAGATTGAAAGCTCCAGGATGATGTGACTTAGTATTATTTTATTCTATTGATATTCTGCCATTCAATATCACCCAACTAGTTCAAAAGTTGATCTTCTAATTCTCAGAACTGTATTTATTGCTCTACTTGTGTATTTGTAATATCTTTAAACTATATGCAATGAACATCTCCAAGTTATTAATTTGGCATCTGCAGTGCTCACTTTAATGTTTGCTGGTGGTGAATAAAAGGTTAGTGAACCCATCTGCTGCTGTGTGGAAGAAAAAATTAGGCAGTCTGCTTCTGTAAATATTTAAAGTTTGGAAACCCCAAAGGGCTGTTCTACCATATCCTCTGGTCCTATGGGGTCACTGTGAGTTGAAATTGCCTGGGTGACCGTGGTGCTCCTGTGGTGCTCTGGTGGCACAGTTGCTAGCTAGCTGCTGGCCTGAACTGAATGTCGAGCACTTTGAACTTTGCAGCTTCCCCATGGGAGCGCGATGTAGCCGCTGATTCCGGTGAAGATCAGACCTAGTCTTGCAACCCTATGGAGTCATCGGAATTGACTTGCGGACAATGGGTTGGATGTAGTTTTTGTAGATACATATCTTCAAGGTACATTGGATGCTGACCTGAACAAAAGCTCAAGGTTCAGATGGACATCATGATGTCATGTTCTCTGCATTCCTCAGATAGAAAAGAGGGGTACTCAACTCACCCCAGTGAACAACCACAACTAACAACGGCAGCGTTACTTTCTGTCTCCTTCCTTGCAGCAGCTAATGCATTCTGACAGGCAGCTTTGCTCTTTTCTGAACTCTCCATCAGATATAATCAGTGATGGGGAAGTCAGGCAGCAAAATGTGCATGTGTCAACACCCCCCTAGATTCTAAAGAGAGCATGTGAATACAGAAAAGATTTTAAGATATTTTAGATAATCTTAGTGTCTACTTGCATCTTTATATTATTGGAGCTTTTACTGTATAGTTCTTCATATCAGAATACATTGACCAGTCATTATTTCTTTGAGAGGGATAATGAACACATTTTTGAGAAATAAAGACGTATGATACAATGTTAAAGGACTTCTTTGCTTTTGCACACATTTAAAACATGCATAGAAACTCTTAATGCCATGGGAAGGTATGTGTTTCCCTTGCTGCTCAAGAGTTTACCTTTATGTGATCAGGAATCTAATAAGAAATCAGGTAGTGCAGTACGCACTAGGGTATGTTGCTAACACGCACTAACACTCACTTTTGTCTGCTCTGAGGTAGCATATGAAAGCATCAGCAACTAGTTGGTTATCTGGATGTTGACGATGATAATAGAAGTTTCCCTGAAGAAAAAAGCCATAAGAAAGGTCAGGACCTTAACCTGACCTCAAATGTAGCTATTACCCTACTGGTTAGTTGAAATTGGAGATCAAAGACCTAATGTGTCAAATGTATTTGGCTCTGAATTGGATCATGAAAAGAATAAAAGGAAGTGTTTGTGGCATTTTGGAGAAGAAAAATATATTTACTCATCTTGAAAGATAAATAAAATTGTGAACAATATGAGACGATAACATTTTATGAATACTAACTCCTAGACTTTCATTCTTTTTCATAAGTTAAATGATAAACAGACTTTTATTACATAACAGCTTTAAAAAAGTATACAAAAGGGCTTAATCTATGTTTTTTGATCTAATATATTTTAGATTTATAAATATATACTTACATTTGGGTATATATATGTATGTACGTATTCATAGTTGGACTTATATATACATATATATTTAAGAGCCTCAGATTGGGAAAATAAAGATAAAGAGCCAGTTAGCAATTAACTTTTTCCTTCCATCTCTCTTTCTCTCTTATTTGCTTCTTTCCTTTTCATGAGTAGGGTGTTATAGTATATTTCATACTTTTTCAACTCTCATTTTGGGATTTCCTAGATCAGAATGCCATGAGGGGTGTGGGTGTGGGTGCGGGGAACAGCTTGTTAAAAATCCAAATTCTTGAATTTCATAGGAGACTCACTGGATCTCCCTCTCTGGGGAGTGATCTTGGAATCTGAATATCATGAGCACTACTCAGATGATTCTATAGATGTTGAAATGAAAAAGCCATTCTTCTAGAAGATATTCAGAAAACAAATTGAAACGATGCCACACAAACAAATTGAAACACGATTCCTATGAAGTCACTCACAGTTTCTAAATAAATCTAACATCTTTCTGTTTCTCTTCCCCTCAATGTCCCATTTGGTCCAATCTTCTACTTTCTTTATTCTCCTGAAGGTGGACACGATTGTAGCAGGGGGAAGGGAAGGCTGTTCGAGGCACCTGGAAGGAATTCAGTCCTAGAGCAGATTTTCATTCCTATTTTTCTCTCTCCACTTCTTCCTGACTCTTGTTTTGTTCTTCTCTCTACCATTCTATTTCAGGTGTCTAAGGAACTTGGAATCATGGGTTTTAAAAGCAGGTTGTTGACATTCTCTAAGGACTAGATACAGAGAAGATACGAGCATTGAATGGAGGGGCAAAGAGCTCAACAAGAAAACATGTCTATTAAAGCTAACTGCCTGGTTTCTGGGTGTGGGTGGTGTTTTAATAATAAGAAAGAGGGCTCAGACAAACAAAAGCAGGTTTGAGGAACTTTCCTGGGTGATCACCACACCCAGATAATATTTTTTCCATCTTGAATGTCAAGGAAAATTAGAAACACTACTCTGATTGCAAGCAATCCAGAAAACAAAATATTGCAGGACTGCAGAAAGCACATTTGCAAACAATTGCACTGACCATGCAGCTGAAAATGAAGGTGAGAGTTAGCGGAATTCTAACGGAGTGCCAATGTCTATGTATATTATGAAAAAAACTTGAACAACTGAATCCCAAGAGAGTTATTTGAGGTTGGTAGATCATTTCTGGTAGAACCCAGAAATCAGCTCTGGGCTGATGGTTTGGGACCATGGAAGTAAATCAGAGGACAGAGAAGAAAATGATGAGCTAAAAATTCAAAACAAATTAGCGAGATTTCCCTGACTCTCTGTCCAAGGATTTCAGTTGTATCTTTATTTAGGATGAAGGGCTATATTTAGCATTACAACAATCCTGTCTGTCATTTAAAGGGCATGTTGGATCATCATTGTGGTGACCTAACATTTTAGTAACCTGTATGTATCGTGGGCGTGCATTTTCATTTTTCCTTTCAATTAATTCTATTTATTTACTTCTTGTTTGGTCATAATACATTTGCAACTTTCCAGGGGTTGTTAAGGGGAGGTCCTAGAAATACAAAGCCTGAAGAGCCTCGATAGCCTCCATCCTGATGCTCAGATTGGAACTCCCAGTTGAGGAGCCCTGCGTTCTTTCCTGATTTTGAGGGTATTGCCCTTCCATTGGTCAAATGAATGTTGTCAGAAAAGCAGTCGAAGGATTGTCTCTTGTCTGAGCAGACATGGAACAAAACGCTCCTTGAACTTCAAGTTTTGTTAGCTGTGTTGAATCGAGGAGTGAGGTGTGGCTTGGCTGGCTGTAGAGAAGAGGGGTTGAACAATTTTGTGGAGCTAAAATCAAAGGTCTCAAAGTGCGCTATGTTCCAATATTCTTGTAAATTTTTTCATTTCTTTAGAACCTTTAGACATAGTTTTGTTGTCTTTTTAAAAAGTTACTTCTGATCTCTCTGTTTCTATTTCTTGCTTGCAGTGTCATGGTTGGGCATCAGGGTCCGTACTTGTATATATTTTTTTGACTTGCTGTTTGTTACACCTGGACAGAGAGCGTTGAGGCAGGGTGGAAATGCATTGCCTCACCACCGGCGTATTCCCCACTAGACTGTGGGAGGCTATAAATCATTTTATTAGGTTCTATTTCCTGAATCTTTCTTTTAGGTATTGGGGGAGGGTGGGCTATAGAATTTGAAACAGATTTATTGGAAGGCCTTTGAGAATAAAAGGCCTGGGATGACCCAGCTGTTGCTGTTCTGGCATAACCCAGTGAGGGGACTTGGAGAAAAAGACTAGTAATTAGTTTCATTTGTAGGTGAAAGAAGGTCTTTGAAGACGTCTGGCATTCATTATCATGGTGGTCACTGTAGCCTTTCCCAAATCCTCCTTTTTAAGATTGTGCCCTGTCAATTTAGAGCGCTTTGCGTCTACTTAGGAAGAACGGGGTACTTAATCCAGGCATAAGTTGTAAAAGACTGAGATGACTCATGGGCATGGTTAAATGACACACAATGTCTCATTTGAGGGAGTCTCATCCTTGAAAATTGAGATATAGGTTTTGGAGGTTTTTTTTTTAATAATAGAGACTTTGCTCTTTGTTATAAAAAAATAGTCCAGCATTGCAAATAAAAACAATAGTGCGAATGATCTTCAGCTGACTCTGATTCTTGATCACTGGTTCAACTCAAACCAAACCCAATCCTTTGCCATTGAGTCGATTCAGACAGATAAGGACACATTCAGACAAACTAGAACTCCTCTACCCTGGTTTCTGAGGTTATACAAGTTTATGGAAGCACTCTCTCCACTTTCCCCCATTAAGTGGCTGGTAGATTTAAACCATCAACCTTGTCGTTAGCAGTTCAGCCCTTAACTCCCTGTGTCATGAGGGCTCCTATTGGTCCAAACATATTCTTTAAAAGAAACAAAATGAAACAACAACAACAACAACAACAACAACAACAAAACCTTTTGTGGATTCTAAGTCTTCTTTGCCCAAACCCCATAGGATCCTAGTGTTTATGCCTCCCAAGATACCATTGTAATGACTGCTGATACAGGGAAAACTGTAATACACTTGCAATGTATTATGAAGCTTCACTTGACTTAATGGCTACCAGTTTATCTCTATCAATAAATGTCTGAATCCTCCATAGACAGGTCCCTTGCAGGCAGGTGTCTCTGTGTCTGTCCCCTTACCCTAATTAATAGTGGACCCAAGATACCTTCAACTACTACTACTTAAACAAAACCAAGTTCTATTTCCCCTCTGCTATCTCATAATTCTCCTGAAATGACTATTTAATGTAATAATGATCATTCATTGATTCTTCATTATTTATTAGGAATAAGTTGCACTTTTATGAAGTAACACATTTAATCCTTATAAGATATTTATAATGTTCTTTAATACTTTTGCATTTGATACATTAGAAAGCTTAGACATGGAGAGGCAAAATAATCTACAAAATTTATGCAGTAGAGAGTAGAATTGGTTTGCATTGAAAGTAGGATGGTCTGATTCCAGAATCTACCTCATAGCCAGCAGCCTGACTCAGTGTATAAAGTCCCCAAACCATGAATTGATACATGATTTAACTTGTGAATTAAAAAAGTTTCCTATTTCTTTTTGTACTACTCCAAGTCCCAGTATCTTGTGGTTCTTAAACCCTAGAGTTCCTTCCTCATAACTGTATTTGCCCTCTAAAGCAGTCATAGATGCCGGAAAGCACATTGGTCATTTATTGCTTAAATTATCTCAAAACGTAGTGACTTGGAACAAAAAGTATGTGTCGTTTCACAGCTTGGAAGAGTTAAGGGATACTAGCATAGCATAGTTGGGTGAGCTTGTCTCATGGTCTCTCATAAAGTTGTCATGATGTTTGTTAAAACTTGACTAGAGCTTCCCAGAAGGCCAAGTCATATCAATCTTGGTTGGAGTTCTCAGTTTCTTGCCATGAAGTCTTACCACAAAGATGCCTGAATGTCCTCATGTTTTGGTGGTGGACTTTCCCCAGTACAAGTGATGGGAGTTGCAGTCTTTTTCATCATTTTGGAAGGGTTATGCCATTATTTCTACTGCGTCCTACTCATTAGCAGTAAGTACTAAGTTCAGCCTGCCGCCCTACTAGTAAATATTAAAGGTGAATTAAATTTCAGAGAATTAATGGATGTTTCCTTAAAATGTAGGTATTTGAGAAGTTACTTCCTTCAAGGTCCTACTTACCTCAAGATGAAACTTCATGGATTATGGCATCTATGACGTAAGAGAATGAACACTACTTGGAGTCAAGTAAAATTGTTTCCATCCAAATCTTGCCAGCTCACAGTTCTCTGAGCTTGGGAATATAATTATAAAATTATTTAATTATTGTGAGAACTTATGACAGAATTTTTTAAAGAAAAATTGCTTTCAAATTGAGTGTTTTGGGATGAGAGTTCAGCATTGCTTTCACACTTCTTAGAAAATATGAAAATGATAATTATTGATTTAGGAAAAACATCTAAAAAGCTCCCACTTTCTTCAGTTAGTAAGTGGATCAATTTTTTGATATGTCTCTATCATGAGGTTCATTAAAAGCAAGAGAAATAATATTATTGAATACATAATATGCACATATTTGGATAAGGATAAAAATAAATAAGTCATTATTATTGTTAGATACCATCAAGTCATTAGCAGTTTTATGCACAATAAAAGCCTGGTCCTGCGTCATTATCACAATTTTCTTATGTTTCTTATGTTTGAACCCAATGATGCAATCCTTGTGTTAATCTATCTTATTGAGGTCTTCCTCTTTTTCTCTGTCCTGATACTTCAGTAACCATTATATCAATTCAGCAATATTCTTTGCCTTTCCTTCGATGACCCTCATGATATAAGCCTAATATATACAGATAAAAAAGCAATTAAATAAAATTTGCAAACTGACAAGAAAGTAGTTTAATATTTGAGTCTCCAGGATAAAGACACCAGTGCTAATTAACAAATTATGAAATGTACACAGTTTTACAGATAATTTTATGACACATATTTCTCATCATTAAGATAGTGTCAACAGTCCCTGTCACTGAATACTCATGACAAGTTTTACTTTCCATTCCCCAAAGTAAAAGACAACAGCTAAAAGAAAAACATAGTTGCGCTGTAAGGATTTTATTTGGAACCTCAACATACTGAAATTTGCATAAGTTCTAATAAAACAAAATTAAAATCCATTAGCACTTGTCTCTGGTAAGTAACATAACATACTGTTTAATTTCTTTATAATCATTTTATTGGGAACTCATACAACTTTTATCACAGTCCATCCACCCATCCAATATGTTAAGCACATTTGTACATTTGTTGCCATCATCATTTTCAAAACATTTTCTTTCTACTTGAGTCCTTCGTCTCGGCTTCTCATTCTCCCTCCCTCATGACCCCTTGATAATTTATAAATTATTATGACTTTTTCATGTTTTACTCTGACCAATGTCTCCCTTCACTCACTTTTCTGTTGTCCATTCCCCCTGGAAGGAGGTTATTTGTAGTACATTACAATTGGTTCCCTTTTTCTCCCCCCACCTTCCTCATCCCCTCCTGATATGGCTACTGTCAGTATAGGTCCTGAGGAGTTTATCTGTCCTGGATTCCCTTTGTTTCCAGTTCTTACCTGTACCTATGTATAGAATTGGGGTCATGGTAGTGGGAGGGAGGAAGTATTAAAGAACTAGGGGAAAGTTGTAGGTTTCATCAGAAGTATGCTGTTTTTAATGACATTTGGAGAAAGGGAAGGGTTGGAGGATACAGAATAATGGGAAATATGAAAATATTTAGTTAAAAATGATGCTATTCAGAAGATCTTAATTTTAGGAAAGAAATACAAGTTATATAGGTTTTTAGAAAGTCTCAAAAATGTTATTAATTTCATAGTATATAGTTAGATTCACCCAAGACTTCACCAGATACTTATTTTTTAAGATACATATGGCACTTGAATTTTGAACATTGTTAGTGTATTACTCAATTCTAATTATTACCCTCAGAAAAGAATAGAAATTTTGACCAATATTGATTTAAAATAAACCTCAACATGCCACATTTTCATTTTATAATGTATTTTATATTTTATTCTTCTAGAATTTTAAATATCAGGTCAGAATTAAGATATGAGACATTGAGAATCCATAGTTTGAACTTAGTCATGTGATACTTCATATGTTTGGCTTCATTGTTTAGTTGGCCCTGGATCAGTGGTTCTCAACCTATGGGTCATGATCCCTTTGGAGGTCAAACAACACTTTCATAGGGTCACCCGATTAATAAGAGTGGCAAAATTACAGTTATGAAGTAGCAATGAACATAATTTTATGCTTTGGGGGGAGGTGTCTCCACAACATGCGGAACTGTCTTAAAGGGTCGGGTCATTAGGAAAATCGAGAAGCATTGACATAGACCAGGGATTGGCAAAATCTTGAGACCGAAGAGTCAAACCTGTCCCTCCTAACAAATTTAAAATCACCAAGAACCTTAAATATAGTTTTCCAAACAAACGAAATCGCCATGAGCTGAAATCAGAACCTTCAAATGTTTTCAATGCTTCTTCAGAGCCGCACGTTCACACGGAAAGATCCGCCTATGGTTCGTGAGCTGCAGTTTGCCGACCCCTGCCCTAGACCAAATGAACTGTTCAAATGGGAAACAATTCTCTTTAGAAATAAAGAAAGGACATCTTTGCCTATGAAATAGCTGGTCTAGGTTGCCCGCTATTATAGCCAAATTGTAAACCAGCAGTCATGAAGAGACAGAGTGAAAAACAAAAAGAAATATGAGTATGTAGCTGTTGTTGGTGAGAGCTGACATTTATTGAGTGCTCACGAGATACCTGGCACTGTGTTAATGTGGATTGTCTTATTCCACACTTGCAGTACTTTAATAATGCTACTACAAATAAAATAATAATAACTTTAATTTATTGGAGTTTACTGAAAGAGATCCATATGCATTTCCATTCTAAAGAAAGGGACACAATAAGATGTGGAAGTTGCCAAACAATATTATTGATAACCTGTGCAAGTAAAACCTTTTAGAAGATCATCCAAATATAGTTGCAGGTGTACATGAATAGGGAGCTGCCAGGAATTCAAGTCAGATTCAGGGTATGGAATAAAGAACAAAATTGCTGAGGCAAGATGGATCCTGACTGAGCTAGTTACCTTTTTAGTGAGTACTGTATGACATTTTACTTGGTGGGTCACAGTAAACTAAGGAGAGGTGGCACTGAGAAGCTCAGAAACTCTCGAACGTTTAACTGTGCTCATTCAGAAGCTGTATGTGGGCCAGGAGGCACTCATTCTAACAGAACACCAGGAGACTTCCTGGTTTAAAATCAGACAAGGGGTGCATTAGGGTTATATCCTTTTACTATATTGATTAACCTGCATGTTGAGCAACTAATCTGAAAAACTGGACTATCTGAAGATGCAGGTGACAACAGGATTTGAGGAAGATTCATTCACAATCTGCAATATGCAGGTGACCTACCCTTGCTTGCTGAAAGCAAAAATCTTGAACCATTTACCGATGAAGATCATAGATGGTAATCTTCTTAAGGATTACAATATAGTGTAAAGAAAATAAGAAGTCTGGGATCCAGAGTTGAACCACTTAATGAAGCTTTTCTCGAACAAATAAATTCTTCCATCATCTCCGGTGCCATCTCCATCAATGAGAAGATGTGTCTCTATGATGTTGTCATCAGTCATGGCTCCCAAGGCATGCTGGAATGATTTCTTAATGCACACTTATCTTTTATGCAAACTCTCCCTTATATACAAAAAGAAAAAAGAAAAAGTCTTACAACTGGGCCAATATAAAGTAGCGTGATAAATGGAGAAGAGATCAAAGTTGTCAAGGATTTCATTTTACTTGACTCCAGAATCAACATTCAGTTAAATCAAATGATGTGTCCCATTGGAAAAATCTGCTATGCAAGACATCTTTAGTGTTCGAGAGCAAAAAATGTCACTTTGAGGACAATGGTGAACCAGTTCCCAGCCATGATATTTTTAGAGCCTCATATGTATGTGAATATGTATGTATGGGCAATGAGTAAGAAAGATCAAAAGAAAAGGTGCATTTGAATCAGGCTGTTGATGAAGATTCTTGAATGGACCATGGACTGCCAGAAGAGATAATAAATCCCTATTGGAAGAAGGATGGGTAGCATGTTTCTTAGGAACCATGATGGCAAAACTCCATCTCATATCTACCATATCAGGAGAGACCAGTCCCCAGAAAGGGACACCAAGCTTGTAAAGTAGCGGTCTGTGTCAAGAGGAAGACTCTCAACCAGGTGAGTTGACATGTGGCTTCCATCAGGGGCCCAAACATAACACCGATTGCGAGGTTGGTGCAAGACCAGGCAGTGATTCATTCCACTGAAGGTTATCAGGCACTGCCGGGGACTCTTTGGCACTAACATGCTTGGAACAATTTCTTGAGCATTTACTATGTCTTGAAGTTCGACACTGTACTAGGCATGTTACCTGAATTATTTTACTATAATTCTATAAGGGAAGTATTCTTTTGTATGGTTTTCAGATCAGGTGAGAAAACTGAGTGCAATTAGCAAACCAAGAATTTTCTATCTATTCATTTCCTAAGTGTAGAAAGGAAGGCCCACACCTAGTCATGCCTGGCTCCTTGCTATTGATTTCTGTCCATTTGGCCTCAGACTCATGGTGACTCCAGGTGCAAAGGGATGAAGTGCTGCCTAATTGCACCACCTTCACCGTGGTGAAGCAGCAGCACAGCAGACCATTGTGATTCATAGAGTTTTTTTCTTGGCTGATTTTTAGAAGTAGATTTTCCAGGCCTATTTTCAGAGTCTGTCTTAGTTTGGAAGCTCTGTTGTCATAGCAACACCCAACCCACCATTGGTACATAGGAGGTGTCTGTATATTAGGTGCAGTGGCCAGATTAGACCAAAATTTCCTGCATGAGAAGTGAGAATCCTTTCATGAAACTACCTGTGTCTCATTGTTTGATGTTGTGTTTATTTATTCATATTTGTATTTATTTTGTGCATTTTCTATTAACCACTCCGAAGTCTCATGCCAACAAATATTACTGATAATATCAACACAAACAGCGATAGCAGTAATATCACCACCATGATCCCTTCTACCCACTACCAATAGAAAAGTATATTTGTAAAGAACATTTATATAAGGAGTCTCGGTGACTACGTGGTAAGATTTACTCCCACCTACCACCATGTGAGAGTAAGATGAGGCTACCTGCTCCTGTGAGGATTTATAGTATTGGAAACCTAAGACAGCTATGAGTTGGAATCCAGTCTATGGCAGTAGACTTTGTTTGGGTGTGGTTCCAATTTATGACGCTCATGAAGAGGGCAATTGTCATCTGATAGAAAGAGCAAAAAAATGGAAGAACTTTCTCTGAGACATAGTTTGTTTCCTTTCACTGTAAAACAGGGAAAAAGAATAGCTGATATAAGCATAAGATTTTGTCAGGGACAGTATGGGAAAGCATCATTTGCATGGGCATTTTCTATTGACTTGAGAAGGAATGGAGAGCATTACATTCTCTCTCTCTCTCTCTCTCTCTCTCTCTCTCTCTCTCTCACACACACACACACACAAAACAAAATCATATCTATGAATCAGATGTATATTAGAAGTTCAAAGAATCTTCTTGAAAGAGATGTTGTTATATATACTTGAGTAGAAGCTGACCCGATTATCAGTCAAGGCACCTAATTTTACAACAAAAACAACATTAAAAATGTGCTGAAAAACTCAGCTTATACATGAGTATATATGGTATTTGATAGCTGCTGGATTCTCTTTTAAGGAACCTTGATGGCCCAGTAGTTAAAGTCCTAGATTGTTCTCTGAATGGTTATTGGTGCCAACCCAACAGTTGCTGGGTGGGAGAAGACTAAGGCCGCCTGCTCCCTGGAATGATTTGTAACCTTAGAAGCCCCATGGGGGCAAGCCTGCCCTACCCTTAAGTTGCTTTGTGCTGGAATCAATTTTATAGCAGTGTGTTTGGTTTTCTGAGATTTGTTGAGGTTTCTTTCATCAATATATTCTTTTCGGAATAGGGGATAAAGAGTTCAAAGAAATGTCTGAGTGAGGAACCTAACTAAGTGGCTACTTTTTTGGTGACTATTTTTATAGATCTGTCTTTGTTGACATAAAAAATGCCTGAGTTTGTGACTTTGAACAAAATCTTAGGGTCAGTAGCCTGTTGCTGGGTGATGTGGGTTGAGACCCGACTCACGGAAATCCCTCACACGAGAGCAAAATGTTGCTCAGTGCCATCTCATGCCACTTATGGATCAGACCATTATGGTCCATGACATTTTAACTGATTGAATTTCGCAAGTAGATTGCCAAGATTTTCTTCCTAATCCCCCTAAGGCTGGGAGTTCCCCTACAACTTGCTTAGTTTCACTGAAATATCAGCCTCCACTGACAAACATGTTGACTATGATTGATTCGGGCTCTCACATACTGACTGTTAGCATACATGACCACTGCCCACAATCTATGTTCTACAAGTAGTTACTTCAGCACCTATATCTAGCTTTAAGATTGCCTTCTTCCTTCCAAGTGCCTGAAAATTTGGCTTAAAAATCACAGCAGACACAAAAATTCTCTATTGAAATTTATCAATTGTCTTTTGATGTGGAAATAGCATCGCAGAAACATATTTCTGCTATTGCTGAGCTGTTAGAGTCTCGAAAGGAACATGTAAATCATAGCTCTCCAGAGGACCATATCAAATAATACATAAGAAATATGTTATATTTTTGAGTTGTTATCCATAAGTATAGGAAATCTAACTAGGCCATCAAAGTATTTAGGAAAACACATAGATGGTATAGCCTGTTTTATCGAATGCTTTGCTTCTGTCATTCATTTTTTCCACTATCATACAATTAGGATTCTTTCAAATTTGAATCATTCAGTTAAATATGCTATCCATAGTTTGAAACATGGGGAGAAGTGAAGCATAAAAGGGCACATGGACCTAAATCAGCAGGCTTGAATATACACACATATAAGTGGAATGAACTGATGGATGTGTGTGTGTGTGTGTGTGTGTGTGTTTGTGTGTGTATGAACCTGGGTGGCAGAGTCTGCTAACAGCGAGGTCAACAGTTCAAAACCACTGGAAGCTCTTTAGAGAAATATGTGGCTTTGTATTCCCATAAACAGTTGCAGTCTCAGAAAACCACAAGGCAGTGAGTGCTACCTTATCCTATAGGTTTGTTTTGGTGGAGAATTGTGAGAACGGCAGTGAGTCTGGTGTGGGTTTTGGGGTCTTATGTATGATGAGATTATTCCAAGTTTAGGATTTGTAACATTTGTCATTTTTCTTCCCATTTAAAGTGAGTATTATTAGCATACAATTAAAGAGGGTCCATTTGTCTAAGAAATTAAATCATAAAATTTTAATTGAACAAATCAAGAACAGTCTAAATTATTCTGTTTGCTCATGCTCTCATTTCTTTATGATCTCAGCAAATATGTAGAGACATTGAGCAAGAAGCCTTAAGCCGATGCTGTTGCTGCTGCTGCGAGGTGCCCCCAAGTCCATTTGGACTCATCGCTCCCTTCTGCACAACTGAACGTACCATCCCGACACCTGCTCCTGGCCTTCCTCCCATTGTTGCAGCCTCTGTGTCCATCCATCTTGCCGGGAACCTTCCCTCCTCCCCACCCCCCTCACCCCCACTGTCAAACATGATATCCTTATCCAAGGACCGGTTTCTCCTGACCGCAAGGTCAAAGTATGTGAGACCAAGTCTCATCATTCATGCTTCAGAGGAGCACTGCAAAATAGATTAGTTTATCCTTTAATCTGTCTAGGATGCTTTCAATACTATTCTGTATTATCACAATTCAAATGTTTTGACACCTCTGTGGTATATGATTTGAATTGCTAACCTTGTGGCCTCCTTAAAATCCAAACCCACTGCCATGGCACCAGTTAAGACATAGAATAAGCCTAGAGTCTCTGAGACCATAAATCTTACAGAAGCATACAGCTCTGTCTTTCTCTCTTGAAGCAGCTGGTGGGTTTGAACTGTTAACCACGGGGTTTAATAGTCCCATGCTTACTGGGGAGTACAGTCAGGGCTCCTTTAAACTTCCTGATAGATATAAAAAACAACACACTAGAGTTTAATAAAGCTATTATCAGCAGTTAACAATGAGTCAAGTCTAGCTCGTGCGATCCCATATATGTTAAAGGGAAATTGTGATACAAAGGGCTTTCAATGGCTGATTTTTTTGGAAGTAGCATGCCAACTTTATCTTCTGAGGTGGTTCTGGGTGTATTTGACATACTAGGTTTTTTGTTACTGGCCACATATGTTAACTGCACCATCTTGGGACTCCAGTAAAACTGGAATAACATTTTCACTACTATTTCGGTGGTTTAGTTTGGATACAGCAATTCTTCTAGTTAAGATTAGTTAGTGTACAATGTTTAACAAGACCCCCAGTAGCACAAACAGTTTGTTTTGGACTACTAACATAAAGGTTGGGGTTCAATTCTACTCATCATTTTTGTTCTGTGGACAAAAAGTCTAGCAATTCGTTGCCATTAAGATGACATCCAAGAAAACCCTATGGGATAATTCTATTCTATAACAGACTATAAAAAATAGCAAGGAGGCAACATATGGCCTCTGGCTACACAGTGGAGAAGGGAAATGCAATGTCTCACCAGTCGTAGGCCTATTTCTATGAGGTGAAGGTCAGACATGGGTCCACTATCCATCCTCATTTTACTCCAGTCTGACACCAACTGCAACTCCCGCGACTTTCAACTTTTCTGCTGGGTTTGACCATTCATTGCAATGGCCATGCAGAACTCATAGACAATACTCACATAAGTAGGCTTATTAGGAAAACGAACTGGTCACCACATGCCATAAATAGTAAGGATATAAGTCTTCTGTCCATAGCAGTGCCTGTCCTCAGAGAACAGCCAACTCTTTCTGTGGCTGTCAGTCTCTCAGACACGTGTGCTCTTGGTTTCTGGTCTCTGTGAGCATCACCTAGTAGAGAAGCTACATCAGGCTGCTAGATTGGGACCAGTGTCCCTCTACTGGGTGACATGTGAAGAAATTCTACAGCTTTTTGTGCTGAACCAGCAGCAAGTGTTTAAAGACTATCCCTTTAAATAAGTGTGAGCAGTTACCTTTGTGCAAGCATGTTTTATTTGTTATAATTATAATGTGATAAATTTCTGAATAGGTCCCTGGGGCAAGTTTGTAAAGGACATAATTTCAAAACGTGGAAAAATAAATAAACAAAATGAGTAGGAGTCTGGAGATGTAATTCTTATTTCAAACCCTTTTACCGATTTGCCAGTGGGTTTGTGCAAGTTTCTTGGCCGTGCTTTTACTCTGTGTATCCTCCCGAAAGCTATGCCTTGGTGATGTCTGCTTCATGCTACAAAGGGATATGAGACAATGTGTGCCATATACTTTCCCCTTCTCAGATAAATAGGGCTTCCACCCATCTCTATATTGTGGTCTGTGATATTTGAAAAGCTAATGTGTCTGTTGATGAGTATAGGACTGGCATTGGACACACAAACCTATACCAGGAAATGTTTTTGTTTGCTCTGTCACTCAGTGCATTGAATGACATCCTTAAAAATAGGGCCGGTGGAAGAGCAAGGGCTATCATTCACCAGAGATTTCACCTACATACTTATTGGCATAAAGGAAGAACTGGGCATTACTGTGGACCCCATGGGGGCATGTTGATCACAAAATGAGATGGTGATGCTTTGAAACTGAAAGATTTAGTGTGAGTGATAAGATACTCTTAAAATGAAGAGGTCAATGAGATGTATACTCTACATCAGTGAGACGTATAGTTCAATAAAGGTTCCTCTAAAGCCAATAAATATGTGCTATTGCACTTGTGATTTATGGCCATTGGCTATAAAAATGAAGGGCAGAACGATTTGTTTCTTCAGAGGTGCCACATGTCATCATTATAAAGTTCTATTATGTAAATAAATATACGCGTACATATTCATGTATATGTAAGTCCCGTTCCTCTCAGAGTTTGGGGAACAAAATAAGTCTGAAAGGGCAGGATCAGCGTTACGGAGTGGGTAGCAAAATGTTTCCCAACAAAGTTCTTGTTGGGCCGCCCTGGCTACCCTGGAAGAGCGAGCAGACACATTGTCATGATGGAAAAAATTCCTGCAACTTTCCTAGTCCCTTTCTGACCAATGCAGTTTTAAATAAAACAAAGAAGCAAACAGTACTTTCTCATCATAAACCCCCATGATCATTCTGTGTCCTTTGG
Source organism: Nesogale talazaci (assembly GCA_004026705.1). Lineage (NCBI taxonomy): Eukaryota > Metazoa > Chordata > Mammalia > Afrosoricida > Tenrecidae > Nesogale > Nesogale talazaci. The sequence goes on along the minus strand of PVJH01001675.1, from coordinate 132,789 downwards.
AAAAATCTATCAAGATTACCCCTTTGCAAAACCACACCCATAAAAAAAATAACAGCACAAGTAACAATTGCCAAAACAGTCACCTTGCAAACTGATCTTTTTCACTTGAATGTAAGTGGCCCAGAAGGAACCCTAGACAGTCACTGTTAGCAAATTAAGATAATTTAGAAATGAGACAATTAAGATAATATTGAAATACAAAATTTAGACAAAAACTTGTCTGCAGCCATCCACTGATGTCGGACACTTGTTTAAACATCTCTTTGTTTTGAGCAAACCCATTCATGTATGAACTGGAGTCATGGTAGCACTTGTTTTTTTATTTACCCTCCAATGTATACTGTACACACACATACACACAAAGAAACTTCAAAAAGTTAGTGAAAAAAATTCAATTATCTTTTACCACCTTTTCCATGGACATCCAGAAGCCTGCTTAAACATAGAATTTCCATAAAGTCTCTGAAAATTAAAAGAATCTAGACATTTCTTGGGGGAATACAGATGGAGTTTAGTGGGCCTGATATTTTATGCCTGCTATTTTGAGCTCCATGAAGAACTTACCTATAAAAATAGGTTTCTTTTCCACCCAAAGATTACATGCCATTAAGTCCTTAACTCTAACAGAGAGACTGCATATAATGAGAATCAAAACAGGGCATCAAAGAAAGGCTTTGTAAGGACTTCGTTGTAAAAAAAAAAAAATCCTCCTTTGCCTTCATGTCTGAGTGAAAGAAATCACTAAAAATGTCACATACCTTTATCTACCAAAATGAACACAAAAGAGAGCCTTTGTCACCTACACCCAATATTTGTCTTTTTCTTTTCCATTGAGTTCTTATTTAATATTTGTTGTGCCAGATTTGTACAATGTAGGAACTTCATTTTGTGATCACTGAAGCACTTTTTGTGTGTGTGTAATTGCTATGCACACACGTTTTCACTAGCTCTGGTAGTCATTTTGCTGAAGCCCAGTGTGCCTTCTAGGAACGAATTTTCTGGGAGGAAAGCAACTTATCCTGCTTGATTGGAAGAATGCCGGCAAATGGATGGAATCATTGTCCACATGATTCCTAATATGCTACTTCAGATATTTTTCTCCCTCTTTGCATTCCTGGGAGCACTGGTGGCCCTGTGGTTAGTCATTGGACGATGAACAGCAAAGTCAACAGTTTGAGACCACTCGCTGCTTTAAGGGAGAAAGATGGCTTTCAACTAACTTAAAAAGGTAGTCTTTGTAAGAAACTTACACGGGAAATTCTACCCTCCTCTACCAGGTCCCTATTAATCAGTATTGACTTGATTATAGCAGTAAGGTGTTTTGTTTTATTTAGTTGGCTTGAAATCCCTTGATCCCCTCCCTCTAGATCTTCAGGAAATTTTACTTTATGATATATTCCCTAATTCCTTCATTTTTCTGATTATTATTTATGACACAGAAGTGATAGGTGCAGGATGAGGGGGAGGAAAGGGGTAGATATTTGGTTAGTATTTAGTGATTATTTCTTCAATATCCTTATTGCATATACAATACCTTCCTTTTAATGACTTGAAGCACATTTCTCTCAATGAATCAGTAGACATAGGAATGATAATTTCTTATTGGATATAATTGGAATTATTTTATATACACACAAGGGTAAGTCAAAAATATTGCTACAAAATAATAGGAATCTTTATTAAACAAATATATGAAAATATAAACTTATTGTTTCCTGATATATTGAGCATCCATCTCATTAATCTTCTGAAAAATTCTATGATTTTCAATTTACACCAAGGCCAAATGGCAGTTATGGGGTCCTTAAGCAAATCAAATCATTCTCCTCTTAAATGTTCTTTGAGTTTTGGGAACCAAAGAAAGTCTGAAGTTACAAGTTCAAGGTCGTAGGGCAGGTAGGGCAATTTTCCCAATAAAATTTTCATAGGATAGACTTGTTATCCTCAAAAGAATAAACAGATTCATTGTCATGATGGGGGAAAAAATCTCTGCAACTTTCCTGGTCCTTTTCTCACAATTCAGTTTTCGTATGTTCTTGAAACTTCTCTATAATCACCCAGGATCACTCTGTATTCAGAGAGAATCTATAAGGATCACACATTTGGAATCTTAGAAATAGTTGCCATGCGCTTCCGACCTTTATGCCTTGACTTCATCTTGGAGAGTTTCTTGACCTTCCTTATTGCATTTGTTTTACGTGGGCAGCATTCCCAAAAACTTGTTGGAAAACATTAATTATTTGGGGAAATGTCCACTTAAGTCTTGTTAAACATTTAATTATAACCCTGACCACGATATATTTTTCTCTGTGGCACAAAAGTATCATCTTTATTTTTATTTTATTTTCCTTTTTATAAATCATTTTACTGGTGACTCATACAACTCCCATCACAATCAATACATATTGTATTGTATGCAGGCCACATTTGCACACTTGTTGCCATCATCACCCTCAAAACATCCTCCCTCCACTTAGGCCCCCAGTACCAGCTCCCCATATTTTCCCTCCCTAGCCTCCCCTCCCCCATGAACCCTTAATAATTTACACATTGTTATTACTTTTTCATACCATACTCTGTCTGATGTGTCCCTTCACCCACTTTCCTGCTGTCCGTACCCCAGAGAGGAGGTTATATGTTGATTCCTGCAGTTGATTCCCCCCTCCCACTCCACCCTCCCTCCACCCTCCTGGTATCACTACTCTCACCACTGGTTCTGAAGGAATCATCTTTATTTTTATTTTATTTTTTATAAATAATTTTATTGGAAACTCTTACAACTCATAACAATTCATAGATCAATTATAGCAAGCACATTTATGCATATGTTGCCATCATTATTTTCAAGATATTTTGTTTCTACTTGAGTCCTTGGTATCAGCTCCTTTCTTTTACCCTCCCTCCCTCAGCTATCAACAGTTGTGAACCCTTGAAAAATTATAAATTATTTTTATTTTTATATCTTACACCAACCTCTGTCTCCTTTCATTCATGTTTCTGTTCCAAAATATCATCTTTAGAAGGCACCCTAGTGAGACAGGCAAACTTATTACTGAGAAAATGTGTCTACAACCATCCACTGATCACGAAGACATACCTTAGCATGTTTGCTTGAAACAAATCTATGTATGTACCAACTGGAAACTTAATAACAATACTTACATTTTTATCCCCCCCCCCTAAATCAAATGCTCTAGGCTTCCTTTATAATTTCCAGCATATATTTCTTTAAAGTAGAATGAGTAGGTAAACACCTAAGTTTTATTTACTCTTCCTAATTTTTTTTCTGAAAATGTCCTAAAATTTCTGAAAATTTCCCTGAGTCGTTACAATATTCTCACCCATATCTACTTTGCCAGCTTTCCCAGTGACTTGTCTTTATTGAAAACAACATTTTATATAGTTTTATATAAGAACTTTGTATTCTTGTACCCATATTTACATTCTCACTCACTCACTGCCATTGAGTTGAGGCCACTCCAAAGCAGTCCTATGCAATCAAGTAGAACTGGCTCATGCGTTTTAACTTCAGTGATGTCAAGTGGAATTACATGATGCATGCAATGTGTTACTCCTATATTCCAGTTACCAGATGCCATAAAGTTGATTGAAAGTCATGATAAACCCATATTCATAGAATAAAATTCTAATTTGTAGAGTATTTGAGACTGTGACCTTGAGGCCAGTCTTCTAAGACATTTCTAGGTGGACTTGTACTGCCGCCAGCTATTTAGTGGTGTAGAGCTTCACCATTTGTGCAGTCCAAGGAGACACACACATAGAGACACTCATATGTCAACTCTTTATAAGCCACCCAGTGGAAGTAGAGCTTAGGATGAAGGGAGAAGAACTCTGAGTGGTTAACCACAAAGAGAGAACCCAAACAATATCCATATTGATAGCCCTTGGAGAGCAGTCTGCGACTTAGGGTTAGATGTTTTAGGGCAGATGGGTGATAGACTCAGAAAGAAGACAAACAGTAACATTCACACCAAAACAATGTTGGCAATTTTCTGCCACGATTCTGAGTTGGAATGCATCTAAAACTTCCACAGAGACATTAAGAATACTGTTATTTAAGTTCCACACAGAGAGGCAGTCACAATGGGGATATGAATTTGATGTCAATATTGCTTAGAAGCTCCTTAATGAACTCGGCCACACAAACAGTGCTGAGTCCAGAGCATGACTGGATTTAAGTTAAGACCCCCAAATAAGCCAAATTATTTCTCTTTCACAATTAACCTAAAGGTTTTTTCTCTCAGCAGTTGAAGAGCAAAATGATATTTTTATTCTCTGCTCAAAAATACTAGGAATGTTGCTGACCAAATGCAGAGGAAAAGGTAGCTTGTGGCAAACAGGATAATTTCACAATGACTAGAAACAGCAGTCAAACCATATTCTGCATAAACAGTAGCCTGCTGGACACTCTTGTTCTTTCACAATCTTTTCAAAAGACAACATTTTACTCTGCCCTCTGTCAAATGTATAAACGTTGCTTATAATAATATCCATGGTGAGCACTTTTACTTAGTTCATTTGTTTTAATCGATGTATTTGATATATACACCTGGATATAGGTTTTCCTATATGCACTCATTTTATGTTTAATTATTTGTTAAATATCTGTGCTATTTCCATAAGTTTACTAAATCCAGTATATGTGGTAAAGGGTTCAAAATAATTATTCTACTTGAGGTATACTCTTTTGTGAATTATTATGCTTTTGTCCACATAATTTTTACTGAGTATGATTTATTTGGGACTGATTTTTTTAAATGAATTTTTGGATTGTCAATAGTGTTTTTCTTTGCAGAGACTTTATAAGCTGATTTACAATTTATTACAGGAGTTAGATGAAAGTTTATGTTTGTGTGCATGTAAAATAGGTAGAATTGGCGTGAAAAGCATTACTGACCTTTTAGTTTGACATTGCTATATGACAGTTGCTCTTGAATGCACTCCAATTCAAGGTGGCCTTATGTATTCCAGCATAGAAAGATACTCCACAGGATTTTCAATTGCTGACTTTTTGGAAGTAGAGCACCAGGCCTTCCTTCTAAGACAATAGATAGATTTCTGAAATCACAACTCCAATTTTTGCTTAGTATTTCCCAATATCAGTCTAATATAATTTATAACTGATTCTCTATTTGGGGGAAATCTAGGTTGTTTTTAGGCTTATTTATCTGAAAATGGATTTGTGACAAAATAAAACAATGAGTGTGTTATGGGTGTTTATGGATGTGGGTATAAGCTTTTTTAGCACAAGAAAATTATCAAAATCTAATGATGCGGATTTTCTCAGGCAGTCGATTTCAGATGACAGACCAGCTACGTAAAACACTCAGACCCTCCATAGCAAAGACCAGACTCAAAGTAAAACAGAGATGGCAGTTGTGGAAACTCGAGCTTCAAAGGGAAGGATAAAGAGGCAGATGAATTACTGATTAGAGGGAGAAACTTACCAAGATAATTGAAAGGACAAAAAGGAAAGTGTACTTTGTCATTGAATTATTGCAAGCAGTATTCTGACTGAGGTAGAAACAGGAGAAATGACTATCCTCACTCAAGACCATACCCAAACCCAAAGTGGTTTCTGAGGAACATAGTCGGGCGCTAAAGGCCCCACCCATCCAGAGTTTCCACACCAGTTACTGGGTGAGTGACACCACCTGCTCCAGCCCACTGGATCAGTGAAAGACAATGACTGCCACCACCTAGCCTGGCTTTTGCTTTACACACAACCAGTGATCTGAGACTTTTTCCACATCCACATCTGCTTTCAAACATACCTGGAGACAAAGGATGAGCTCTTCAGTGTTGCCAAAATAGTGACAAGAATAGCATGCTAAACTTGCTCCTTGGATATATTAAAACGAAAAAGAAAATCAAGGTGAAGCAAACCAACATCACTCACTCACTCATCACCCATAGGAACCCTATAGGACAAGAAACGTCTGTAGGTTTGCAAAGCTACGAATCCTTATGGAGCTAGAAAGCCGCATCTTTCTTGCTAATAATGGCCAGTGGCTTCAAATGACTGACTTTGCAGTTAGCAGCCCAATGAATAACCCACCACGCCACCAGTTACTAAGCCAATATCCAGTTAAGAATCGACACCACAATATCTTAGAGACAGAAATTTGAAACCACATACACATACACATCAGGGCAAGGTGGTTTATGTATGTGACCTAAAATACAAGATCAGAAAGACTTCTGTAGGAAAATGATATTGGTTTTATCTGATAAGAATTTCAAAAGAATTATACATAAGACCCTTCAGTAACCAAAGAAGGAGCTCAAGAGTAAGAAAGACAACATCAAAAAAGTTACAAATATTACAGTGGAAAGGCCAAGGAGTCATATTGCATCAACAGAAGACAGAAATAGCAAAATTAAAGAGACATTTTCAATACTAATCTGTTAGAGGAACAATCAGAAAAAGAGTGGAAAAAAATGAAGAAAGCCTAAGAGTTATGTTTGCCACCATGAAGAGCAATAATTTACATGTGGTCAGAAATCTAGACAATGAAGAGACAAAAAAGAAGTAGAGAGAAACATGCTAAAGGGTTTATTGAAATAAAACTTCCCTAATATGAAAGAGGAAACAATATGCATTAAAGAAGTTTAAGGACCTCCAAATAGGTTGACATATTGGAATCAACCCTTCTAAAGCAAAATGCAGAAAGAGTCCTGAAAGAAGACCAGAAAAGTTGAAAAGTTATCTACAAACAAGAATAAGTAAGACTAAATTCTGATTTTTTAGCAGGAACCCTGAAAAAAAAAAGGAAATGTTATGATATATATGTAGAACCCTAACAGAGAAAACAAACACAAAAACTTAGAAACCCACCAGACTAGAATTGTATATCCAGCAAAATTTCTCCTTAATTACCATGGTGAAATTATGCCATTTCCAGATTTTAAAAAATTTAAGGAATTTAGAAAAAAAAAACCAACTTGCAACAAATGTTCAAGGAAGTACTTTGAACCGTTACAACAGTCAAACAACAATCCAAGATTAATCCTCCCACCCCACACACAAACTAATAACAATACAAATAAAGAAGTATGAATGATGAAAAACAGTTACAAGACCAGAGAGCTCAACTTGTAAATAATGACAACTACAAATGGTATTGTTAGTAAATGGTATTGTTCCTTCCAAGCAGAAAGGAAGTCATGATGATATCAAGATAGGATTGACTGCCTTAAATTTGAGAATATGAAAATAAATTGCAAGATGTACTCAAAAAATAAACTTATTCATCAAGATAAAAAGAAAATAATAAATATTCATTAAAAATTAAAGGAATAAAGCTGAAGGGAATTTTAAAAATCTGTATACAAAATAAACTTGGCATACAAAATATATAAACAAAGAAAACTATACTACACAATAAGAGCAAAGTGATAGAAGTAAATTATACTTATCAATCATATACAATTATGCCAAGTGTAAATGGAATAAATGCATCAGTCAAGATATAAAGAGTAGTCGAATACATAAGAAAATATGATCCACCAATTTTCTGTCTATAAGAAATAAAATTTAAGCAGGAAAAAATGGAATAAAAATCAAAAGATGGAAGAATATACCAAGCTAAGGAAAATAATAAAGGGCAGGATTGATAATTTCAGGTAAAATTAATTTCTAAGAAAATACACTTTAAGGTAAAAAGTAATAAAACAAAGGACAGACTGTAAATAATAATTAAAAGGTAAATACAAGATGTGGACATAAACGTAATAAATATCTACACATACATTGAAGTAGTCCCAAAGTGCATCAATCAAACTTGAACAGATTTAAAAGAGATATACATACTGCAACACTAGAAGACTACATGACTAGGATACTAGATTTATGATGGAGAGAACAAGCAAAAAGAAACTAATGATACAAAAGACATAAATAACACAATGAACTTGACCTTATAGACATGTATAGAATAACCTACCCCTAAATATCACAGTATACATTAATTTCTCATGCACATGGAGCAATTTCCAGAACAGATCATATCTTAGGGCACAAAACCTCAAAACACTATGAAGCATCATCTCAGGTTACACTACTACAAAATTAGAGATCAGCAAAAGGAAGATCAACACAAAAATATTGAAAATGAAAGCATTATTTAATTACTATTGAGTGAAGAGGAATATTTAAAAATGAAATAAAAGCATTTTAATCAAATAAGAATGAGAGCATAGTATATCAAAAATTTTAGGACACAGAAAAATTTGTGTTCAGCAATAAATACACACATTAAAAATGAACCATGTTCAATACCATAGTCCAACCTATTCAACAATTTGAAAAACAACATCAATAACAAACAGAAAAATGGTTACTCCTACCAGGAGAAAGAGGTTAATAAAGACTAAAGCAAAATAAATGTATTAGAAAACAGAGAAACAAATGCATCAATAAGGCTAGAAATTGATTCTTTGAAAAGTTTAATAAAATTGACAATTTTCAATAACCAGTGTATAGGAGGACATATAAATAGCACAGAAGAAGATAAAAACAACAAAAATAAAATAAGAAATATACAATAGAACCAATGAAATAAAAAATATATAATAATGCTATGAAGAACTATACTTGAAAGTTGACCAATGGTTACCCTGGGTGAAGGAGGAAAGGTTTTTGATTATGGGGCATTGAGCTTACGTTAATTGTGGTAGACTAATTTGGAAAAGGATATCAATTCCATTGTGGCACAACACGAGGAGTCTCATCAATGGCACTGTGCCACTTATGTACAAGTTGCTGAGCTGGAGAAGGTTTTGTTGTGTGTATTCTTGCCACAATTTAAAAAATTTACACTAGTAACAGCAAGTACAAGGAAGAAGAACATGTTCTAAAATTAATTGTGGGGATGACTGGACAACTTTACTTGATATGATTAAACTATTGAATTGTGTGATATATGGATGAAGTATCAATAAAACTGTTTTTTTAATAAGTATACTCCAACAAATTTGAAAACGTAAAAGAAATTGGCAATTTTCTACAGGTTTACTAGCTCTGTGACAGTTACATAAACTGTTGATTTGAGAAGAGGTAGTGTCTATTTTGTCGATCAGGCCACAGCAATTAAAGTCCTATGTGGGCATGACCTTCCCTGAGGATTCTGGGAACTCTGGTATTCCTCCCTGGAGGTGGGAGACACCTATTCTCTCTTCCTGCTGATAAGACATGGAATTTTACTGATGTACCCAGGCCCCTGGGGCTAGAGGAATCATGTGAAGACCCACACCAGCACTAAGATGCTTCCACAGCCACTAGAACCACCAGACTTTCCACCCACTGACCTGTGCTATCCCTGCATTCAGTGTCATTACATGAATTTCTTGAGTCTGAAGAAGAATCTGTAGATTGGTATGAGACCTGTGGGCTAATATTAGACTTATGGACTTGACTGGGTTGGGATGTTTTCCCAATATACAATTGCTCTTTTATACAAACCTCTTCCTTTTACACATATACATGTCTATGAAGTTGTTTCTCTAGTCAACCCAGACTAACACACTACTCAAATAATACAACGTCTGTTAGAAACTTAACATAGACTCAACACAAAATAAATAATTGAATAGGCCATTAAAATAAAAACAACAAACTCCACCAGAAGTTTCGTGACTCAGAAGGTTTATTGGTTAACTTCACCAAACATTCAGAGAACAGTTGACAACAGCCTCTGCTAAAATAATTCTGGAATACAAAATGAATGGAATACTCTTAAATTCATTCTGTGAAGCAAGTGTACCTTTTATATATAAAACAGGCAAATGCATCATTAAAAAGAAACTTACAGACCAACACCACCCATGAGTATAGGAGCAAAAATTTTCCACAAAATTCCATCCAGTAGGATAAACATGACAAAGAAAAATACATCATGAACAAGTGAACTTTGTACCAGCTATATAAGGATGATTCAGTACTAGAAACACAGTCAACATAATCTACTTCATAAAACAAAGTTAAGGAACACATGATCACAGCAATCAATGTAGAAAAGGCACTTGACAAATCCAAACTCATTCCTGATAAAAAAAACACACAACAAAAGATGAATAGAAGGAAAATTTCTCAGCATAGAAAAAGCATATACACAAAACCAACAGCCAGACTGAATGTTTCCTTTGTAAATGAGAATCAAGCAAAGCTGCCTTTTATGGCCATTCTTTATCCATATTATGTTAGATATCATAGGCAAAGCAACAGGGCAAGAAAGGAAAATAAAAGCATCCTAATTTGTAAGGAAGAATTAAAATTATTTGCCACTTATATGATACTATACATAAAATATACCAGAGACTAAAAAAAAACAAAAAAAAAACCCTAATGGAACCAACAGAAAGATTCAGCAAAGTGTTAGGGCCCAAAAATCAGTTAAAGACAACTCTGAGGAGAAAATTTGGGAAGTATTATGGGGATATCCAAAAGTTTCTGGAAATAAAAGAGAATGGAACTCACCCACCTACTTTGTAAAGCTTCTTTTTTCTGCTTACAGTAGCCACCCGAACATGAAATACATGGAAATGTTCAAACAAGAGACAAAAGACAAAACTAGAAAACACTGTCACTACTGTTAAAAAAAGTTAATGGTTCATAAAATTGCCTTGTACACCAAATATAGGATCCCTGCCAGTGCCTCCATTCTGCGTCATTGGAACTCTTTAGAGCGTTTCTGCGACTGTACATGTTTATGTGCACACCTTCATTTTTCTCCTGTGGAGCTGCTGCTAGATTTGAACTGTTAACTTTTCTAGTAATAGTCTAAAGCCTAACTCACAGTGCTACCAAGACTCCTTAAGAACTATGCAGATTATCTATTTTCAGGTGATGAAAAATTTCTGGATATAAATAATAAAAGTCAAACCCGACATGTTCTAAGTTCTCTTCCACTAGCAGTCCAAGTTTCAAATGAGAATGCCACCAGGACTCCATAATGCACTCACACACATACATGTACGCATGTATGCATATAGACCTATATAACCTATATAACCCACAAATGTTCATATAGCATATATATTGTGATTGCTATTAGGTCCTATGGGCTCAGTGCTACTCATTGAGACCCTCTATATAATAGAATGAAACACTGCATCGTTTGCACAGTTGTTCTTATGTTTGAGTCCATTATTATAACCACGTGCCAATCCTTCTCGTTGGGCTTCTTCTTTCTTGATTCCCCTTTTCCAAGCATGGTCTAGGAACTGCTCTCTCCTGACAACTTGTGCAGGAACATGGGATGAAGTCTCAGAACTCTTGATTCTAAGGACCATTCTGGCTGTACTTCTTCCAAGACAGATCAATTTGTGCTTTTAGCGCCCTCATGGTACTTTCAATATTCTTCTTCAACATCATAATTCAAATACATCCATTCATCTTGGTCTTTCTTAGTCAATGTCGAACTTTCACATGCATATGAGACCATTGACAATACCATGGCTTCAGTCAGGAGCATCTTAGCTCTCAAAGTAACACCCTTTTTTTCAACACTTTAAAGTGATCTTGTGCAGTTTGATTGTGGGTCTAAGCAAGAGAACTTCTTGACAACTCCAAACTTTATACATTTATCAAGATGTTACCCACTGGCCAATTTGTGAGAATTTCCATTTTCTTTTAAAAAAACCAATAGTTTGTAATCACCAAGTGCTTCAAGTTGTCTTCACTTTAAGCAAGCAAGACTGTGTCAATTGTATATAACAGGTTACTAATAAGCTGTCCTTCAATCCTGCTGCTACACTTTTATTCATAAAATGCAACTCCTCTGAAAAATTGCTCAGAATATAGATGGAGTAAGTACAGTGACAGGATACAACCCTGTAGCAAACCTTTCCTGATTTTAAACTATGCAGCATTTCCTTTTGTTCCCCATACTGCTTCTTGATCCATGGACAAGTTCCATAGGAGCATGATGAAGAGTTCTGACAATCCTTTTCTTCTCAATGTTTTCCTTAGTTTTTATGACCCACATAGCCAAAGGCTTTGGCATAATCAATGAAACACAAGTAACCATCTTCCTGGTATTCTCTGCTTTAAGCTAAGATCCAACGATGGCATCTGTGCTTTCATGTCCTCTTGAATCCTGCTTGAATCTTTGGCAGTTCCTGTTCTTGCTCTTCATCAGCAAGTTGTCCTGACTTACAGCAAGCAAGTTTAGGCCATCTGCACATAGCAGGTGGTAATAAGCCTTCCTCCAATGTTGATGCCACAGTCGACTTCAAATACTGCAGCTTCTCCGATGCTTTGCTCAGCCCATAGCTTGACTAAGGATGATGAGAGGACACAACTCTGCGGCAACCCCTGTTGATGAATCTTCAGCAAAATTTGACTTGCATTGAGTATTAATTATATTTTTCTGTAATTTGAACATTCCCATTCAGTCACATTTCATTGGAATATATATCAATCTCTTCCAGTCAACTGTTGAAGTAGCTGTCTTCCACTTTTCTCCGCCTAGACCAGTGACTGCTTCCAGTGTTTCACCAGCTCGTGAAACATTTTGACTGGTGTTCCATCAATTCCAGGGGCCTAGTGTTTTACTGCTGCTCTCCATGCAACTTGAGCTCTTTCTTTAGTTCTGCTGGTTGTTGCTCACAAACGACCTCCTTGGAATTGCAACGAGTTCTTTTTGGAACAGTGACTCTGTATATTCTTATATTCTTCCTATCTTCTTTGAATGCTCCTGTCTCACTCAATATTTTCCCATGTAGTATTTCAATATTTCAACTTGAGGGTTGAGTTTTTTCTTGAGTTCTTTCCATTTCAGATATGCTGAGCATGTTCTTCCCTTTCGGCTTTTTAACACTAGGTCTTTGCACATATTTTGTCATATTATTTTACTTGGTCTTTCCCAGTGGCCCTTTGAAATCTTCTGTTCAATTGTTTTCATTTTTTCTTCAATTTCCTTAGCTACTCTAGATTTAAGAATGATATCCACTTTGATATTTTCTTTCTTTACCATCTTTGAAATGACTTTTTGCTTTTTTCATCAATGATGGACTTGATGTCCCCACGGCTCATCAGGTCATTAGTGTTCAATGGAATAAACCAGTTCTTGAGAGGCTCTTGAAATTCAGATGGGGTAAACTCAAAGTTTTATTTTGGCTCTCAGGGAGAATATACAGTATATAGTCATATAATGTATTACTCTGTGCACTTGTAATATTAAATATATTATGTAAATCGCATATATTTTATATTTGTGTATAACCTTTAATGATATATGAATTGTGTCACCATTTATTAAATTTTATTGAATATACATTAATTCTTTAATTCTTACAGTAAATCGCTATATATCCACATGTCACAAATTAGGAAATTGAGGGAGATATTTTACATATTTGAATTTCTATGTCCATAAGTGGTAGTTTCTATTAGATTGAAGAGAAAGAGAAAAGACAAACAGGTCAGTAAACTGCACCAAGATAAACACTAGGTCCAGATTATTGCTTCTCTTCAGGAGACATGACTCCTTCATAGTTGCATTTGAAAGAAATGTCAAAGGAGGACCGAGGTACAGGAAAGTGGAAAATACACAGAGAAGATGCTGCAGAAAGAGCATAGAGGTCAGATCCTAGACTTTTGATATCCGATGCTTCCATTTGGGAAAATCGCCATAACTGGAGAGTGGTTGGCATTCCAGCATCTGGGGGGAAAACTATTAAACTCATTATGGAAACCTTAAATTGGCAACAGCAGACTCTAATTTAATCCCCTGTTCCACAAACGATCAAATAGAGGACAAAGCAAAGCAGTACTCACTCGCCATTGAGGCAACTCTGACTTATGCCTGTGTGTTAGAGTAGAATTCTGCTTCCTAGGGTTTTCAATAGCTTGTTTGTTCTCTTTTGCTTTAGAAATACATCGTCGTTTTTTGTAAGGTGCTCTGGGTGGATTCAAACTGCCAACCCTCTGGAGATGAATGGGCCACTTAACCATTTGTTCCGCCCAGCGATTGTGCCTCTTTAATGTTGCCTTCATCTTTCATTCTTCTTGCTCACTCCTCTGGCCCGCCCCTCTGGCACACACACATGCATACATCAGTGCTAAAAAAAATACAACAAAACCAGCGAACCTCTCAAATCAGCCAACATAAAACAAATCCTCCCTTCCGTGTCTGCATGGAATCTCTCCCATTATGTGTGGGCCTCTGTTGTCTTTGTATCCGATTCTAAGTGCCCGGTGGGCGGAGACCATGTCATTTTGGATTAACTTTCCCATAGACTTAGTGAATTACCACAAACCAGGGAGTGCTTATTACACATTATTTGACTGACTGATAAGACAAGTAATTGTGCAAGGAAAAAAAATGCTAATTTTAAAATGTCTGTGAATCCCTACACTTCACAGGCGGGAAGTCCAGTGGCTTAGGGTGGCTCTGGGGAGTTAGTAATCTGATACAGAATATTTCCCCTTTGTGTCACCTGTTACAATTTGGCCTCCCTTTGCCTTGACTGAAAATCGTTACCATCTGACAGCTGTCCCAAGCCACCTAAGTGGAGTATAGACTCCCGCTTGCATTGGGCGCAGAATAGCCTCAGTTCTTACATTTATCTGGGTTACCGAGATAATTCAAAACACTCTTTTGAGGCTTGAAAATCTGTTTTGAGGGATATTAATTGTAGGAAGTTAGAAATTGGGTTTGAGGAAAACACCTATTTTTAATATCTGACACAAAGTCTAAAATTGTTATCTCTGCCCTTTCATTAACTGTATAGAAAAGAAAATACTTGCTTTGACTGGTCTTGTAATAAAAACAAATCTATTTTTAAAAGCCAAAAGACAACGGGTTCAAGAATGAGGATATAATGAATCCAGAGTGAGCCAGGGTCTTCTTAAACACATGTTTAGAGTAGATTGTGGAGATCCATTTAAACCTTTTTTTCTTTGCTGCCTTGAAATGGTCTCTATTAAGATGCATTTGAGTTGCTTAAGACAAATTAGTCAAAGCTCCAAGTCCATGTGAATGGATTCCAAAACTTTAGGTCAGTTTACCTGAATAGAGATAACTATGACAAAAGCAGATGGGGCTGGAAACATTTTCTGTTGGAATCTAAATAAAATATGCAGTTTGGGTTATACTCTGTAAAGCAATTACCAGAGAGGTGGAGAGCAGAGCTGCACTCGGTACTGTCTGTGATGAGGTAATGGTTGACCACTGAGTCTCTCTTCTAAAGCCTCTCTAGGTGAATTTGAACTAACAAACTTTTGGTTAGCAGCTTCGTGTGTACCCTTTGTATCCTGGTAGGCACTCAAAAGGAGACATTTTTCTTTACTGTTCCCCTCGAGTTAACTATTAACTATTAAATATTAACTATTCATGGAAGCCCCACAAAATGCAGAGTAGAAGAACTACTCCACAGAACTTCCAATGTGGTCACCTTTCAGAAGCAGATCCTCTGAATTCTCTGCCTCAGAGTGAGTTCAAACCATCAACATTCTGGTTATGGTCAAGCACTTGGATCAGTTGTGCATTTTAACGTTAATTCCTTATGGTGCACACATACAATTAGCCATTAAAAACCGTATGGAGTCCAATTCTACTCTGACTCAGGTGCAGTTGCCAAGAATCAAAGTTGACTTGGCACTGACCAGTTGGTTATTATTATTTTTTTTTGGGGGGGGCATCACTGCTCTCTGGTGGTGGGAGTAGGAGGCCCAGCCTCACTGCTGGAATTGAACCTCCGTCCCATTAGGCTGTAGTCCCACGCACAACCACTACGCCACCGGGGCTCAGCCCGACCAGTTGGTTATTGTTATGAGAACCTGTGCACTTTGGAAAAATGAATCACCTGTAAGGACCCTCTAAAATATATTAAAAGTAAAATTCTGGGTTAAAAGTAGCCCTTGCTCTGTTTTATCTGCACTTTACTGAATTAAAATTGACCATTACTACCAAACTGATGAGAGTTTTGAGGAAATATTCTTTGTTATACCTGTAGACAACTTCAAGTATTTCATAACGGGTATAAACACAAATGTCACTTATACAAATGGATGTACATTTCACTTATACAAATGTAAACTTCACTGACAGACACAGATGGATGGACTTGGTCAGTAAAACTTACAAATTCAGCCTCTGGAAGATGCTTATAAAGATTAAGGTAATTTTCCATTTTCTTTAGAATTGGCAACACTAACCAAAGCAAGATCAATATTAATTAAAAAACCTAGAGAGAAGTATAATAAATTACTGATAGGGCTCTTTAGCAGAATTTGTTATGTAATTTAAAAGTTAGAATTATGGGACTAGGGTTGAAAGGAATTTCAAAGGTGGTATTCTCTGATCCACTTATTTTAAGATACAAATAAGACTAGATAGAGATGCTAAGGCCATTTCCAAAGACATATGCCAGATGAACAAGGGCATGGTTGGAATATGCGCTTCTTGTGTTAATTTTATCCATGAGTTGCACAGATTCATTAGTGGGGTCCTCACACTTCAGGAATCTCTGAAGCTCAAAAAATTATAAGCAAATATTTACGTGTACATACTTATTTAAAATTTTCTGAAGCAATCTATTAGCAGTCTTCTGACTCTTAAAAATACATCATATAATTTAATAGTTCAATCATATGAAGAGGAATTGTACAATCATTAGCACAATCAATTTTAGAACATTTTCTTCTTCCATGTACTCATTGTTATTAATAGGGCAATTATTAGTCTTTTTTTTTTTTTTTTAGTTTGGGGATGTTTTAATGATTTTGATTCAAGATCTAGAATCTCAGCTTCTGGGAGAACCACTTGTTTTTCCCTGTCTTGTACCTTTCCTCAAATTTGACCTTGGCCTCCCAACGGGCCTTGTGTTTAAGAGCAGGGTCTCTGAAGACATCTTTGTTGACAATCATTTTGTCCAAGGGGAGGTCTACAGAGTACCTCGTGGATATGAGGTGATTATAGTTATACACCTTCACAAAAGACTTGATCTTTGACCTCTTGGCAATTTTCTTCTTGCCCATGGCGGCTGTCACTTTGTGGGGATAATGGTCAATTCCAGTCACCAGGGCATGGCTATAGGGGCGGTCTGAGGTGTCATCGTCAAAGTTCTTCACAATGAAGGCTTTGTGTCTTGAGTAGCGCCCCGCCAGCACCAGCACCACCTTCCTGGGCTTCATGAACTTGCCAATTTCAACAACAGGCTCCAAGCCCGGCGACAGAAAGGAATATTAGTCTTTTAAAAATCATTTTACTGGGGACTCGTACAACTCTAACCATAGTCCACACATAAATCCATTGTGTCAGGCACTTTTGTACATTTGTCTCCCTCATTGTTTTCAAAACACTTGCTTTCTACTTGGTAGAACCCCTGATAATTTATAAATTATTATTATTTTGTCATATCTTACACCATCCGATGCCTCCCTTCACCCACCTCTCTGCTATTCATCCCACAAGGAGGAGGTTATATGCAGATCCTTGCCATCTGTTCTTCCTTTCTACTCCACCTTCCCTACACCCTCCCAATAGTGCCCTTCTGACCACTGGTTCTGAGGGGTTCTTCTGACTTGGGTTTCCTGCATTTCCAGTTCCTATCTGTACCAGTGCGCATCCTCCGGTCCAGCCAGATTTGTAAGGTAGAATTGGGATTTAAGAACTGGAGCACCATTGTATGTTCCATCGCTGCTACGCTACACTCTGACTGTCTCGTCCCCTCTCCAAGTCTTTTGTGAGGGAATGTCCAATTATCTATAGATGGACTTTGGACCTATGATGAAAGCCACTGCCCTAGAATAATAATTTTAAAAGTCCTTATAACTATTCCTATATCATTCTTAGAATGGTTTTATGCTTCTGAAATTCACATAGAAATTGTGAAAATGTGATCCTGTCCTCTACAATCAAAGTAGGTTACTATCTACTGTGCAAGAGATAAATGACATCTTGAGCTCCCAATATATTAACATAAATTACTAATGTAGTATATTTACCTATTGACATATTTAGTCCTCGACAATCATTTTATTTTACTTTATTTATTTTTAAATCACTTTATTTAGGACCCTTACAGCTCCTGTAACATTCCATAAATCAATTTTATCAAGCATATTTGTAGAAATGTTGCCATCATCATTTCCAAAGCATTTTCTACTTGAGCCCTTGGTATAAGCTACTCTTTGCTGCTCCTCTCTTTCCCACCTCCCCACCCTTGTGAATACTTATTATTATTATTATTTTGTATCTTACCCCATCTATTGTCTCCCTTCACCACATTTCTGTTATTCATTCCCTTCAGCAGGGGAGAGATAATATATTCAACTTTGTGATGGGTTCCCCCCCCCACTCTTATGATATTGCTACTCCCACAATTGCTCCTGAGGGTTTATCTGTCCTGAATTCAATGTGCCCAGAGCTCTGATCTGTACCAATGTGTGTTCTCTGACCTCGCCAGATTTGTAAGCCCAAAGTGGGTCTTCATAGTGGGGGTAGGTGGGATGGGGAGGGGGGCAGGAAGCATATAGGTACCAGAGGAATAATGTCTGTTTTGTTGATTAGTGACTCTTTTAAATATTTATTAAAATATTTTTTCAGATAAGGAAAATAAAGCCCAGAGAGAATGAGCAATTTGTCCCAAAGATACAAAGCTAAGTGGGACAGCCGTATTTGGGAGCCAGGTTCTGGTGGCTTTACTGGTAACACTGCATCATGCTTCTTTCTCTCTTCTTTTATAAAAGCCTTTATGCTGAAGTGACATAGTAGATTCACAAACTATCACCAGAATTCACTGAGCTCCTTAATTTCTAACCATTGAAGCAATACGATGTGGGGCCAAGGAGGATGGAATCTGACAGGTAGAATTACATAGAAGTGAGTATTTCTGAATAAATTTCCTACTAACTCATCTTGAACAAGTCACTTACTGCCCTTGTTCTTAACTGTAAAATGGAATTGATAATAGTTTTAATCTCAAAGAGGGGCTGTGATGCTGAAAGGAGATAACACATGTAAACCCTTAACATTTTCAAGCTAAATTGATAACATCTCTATAAATGTTATCAATCATTAGTATCCTAAAATATGCCACTCCTCACTCACTTTATTTTTTAAAAGTGAAAGAGGGAGAAAAATGGGTCTTTTCTTCTCTAGAGAAGCAAAATCATTTACATTTATGTCTATAAGAGTATACTCCAAAATGTTCATAGGAAAGAGAACTAAGAAGCATAATTTTTTTTATGAATTGTTAGAACTTTCATCATATATAGATTTATTGCAAGGATATTACTCATACAGTTGTGGAGACTGTTAAGTCTCCAATCCATGGATCGAACATCTAGCTGGGACTCTTCTCCTGACTAATGTGATTGCAGGGTCTGACACACTCAAAATTGCAGGTTAGGTCGCAGGCAACTGACTCATAGTCTAAGAACTAAGAGTCAAATGATATGTCAAGACTCACGCAGAGAGAAATTTGCTTGAATATTCATATATACTGAATGCTGAAGCAAGAGAGTCACACTTACATCAGATTACAAAATGGAGGTTAATTACATAAAAGTGAGAATCATGGTCTACCCAAATGGACACATAATATTGACTATCCTAAGCCACCTCTTGTCAACTTGGCACCTATACACATTTCCTTAAACCACACTACCTCCCCCCCACTCCCCAAACCAAGTTCACTAACATTAAGTTGATTCCAATTCATGGCGACACTTTAGGGCCAGGAGAACTGCCCCCTTGGGTTTCCAAGACTAAGTCTTTACAGGATTCAAAAGCCTAATTTTTCACCCTCACCATGACTGGTGGTGACTTAGAACTTGTGGAGGAAGATGGGGACCTATACCTCAGTCCTTGGTTTCACACAAGAAAGAATTCACTCTGAAGCCTGGATCGTGATCCAACTGAGTTTTATGTAAGTTAGAAGAAGCTTTTGGTTTACACAGGCACCTTCAGGGCCCCTCATCCCTGTACAGCCTGCCTAGAAGCTGCTCCCGAAAGTCATGCAGTGGCCTCTGGGAACCTGCCTTTTCAATTCCTTCTTGGGGAGGCGTGGTTGATGATCCTGCTTGCCTCCATTGACTGATTGAATTCACCTGTCTCAGATGTGCCACTCAAAATAACCTAGGTGTACTGCCTCTTCCTGGCTAGAAGCTTGAATCTCTGATCATGTGTAATAGGTGCCCCAATCTCTAAGGTAAGTTACCTAACAGTTTCAAACTGTCAACCTTGTGGTTAGTAGACCAATGCATAACCAATATACCACTGAATCTCCTTAAACCAAGCCTACTCTCTCAATCATAATGACTCCATATTTGTACCTAAATGATACAATGAACATGCATATAACTGAAAATGGCCAGTCTATATCTTATACCTTATAATAATGGGATAGGTGAGGGAAGAAAATACTTATAACCACTAAACTTCATTCCATCAAGTGGTCATGTGATCACAATTGGCATTTAAAACTACCTTCTTCTACTCCCATTCTGAATGACCCTTACCTCTGCAGGGTGGGATAAGCCACAACTTTATTTCTGAAGGCCCTGGGCCATTAGCAGTCATGTCAGAATTAAGTTGCTATTGTTTGACATTCATTCCAACACATGGCCATGCCCGAGGATATATTGTACGTTCCATAAACTTTTCTTTCCTCTATTATGCAATAGCTTTCCCCTTGGTAATTAGGATCAGTATATTCATCCAGGAGGCAAATCCCTTTTTTGCCTTTTGATCCAGAAACATGAAGAGCCCAAAGTAGCAGAGTGATTCTTCACTCTCATTTCAATCAAACCAGTATTTTGTCCCCAGGTTTTATTCCCTCCCTATGGAACTGAAACACCCAGACCTGCAAGTGTAGGATTGCAGGGAAAGGATGCAAACTCTTTTCAAGTGGATCCCTAGCAGTGTTAGAGAGTAGTGCCACTCCCATTTCTATCCCGTGATTACTGAATGTAGGGGACCTTGGAGGGATTATTTAATTCCCGTGTCTCATGTCATTATATGTAAAAACTGTATTTTGTCTTAAAAATTACTATAAAGTCCTTATTAAAATGTCTTGCATGAAAAATACTCAGTAAAGTTAGCTGTTGATATTAAATTTAAATAACAGTTGTGTTAATTGAATTTCCTCATATTTGGATAGAGTCCTGTCACTGACGGTAATGGATAACATCATGATAAATGAACGAAAGATCAAGGTGGTCTGAGATTCATTGTGGTGCCACATGAGGCATGATGATGATCTATAGCAGTGGCTCCCAACCTTTCTAATGCTGGCTCCCCTTTAATTCAGTTCATCCTGTGGTGACCTCGAATGTATCTGCATGTGGGCAGACCCACCTGGACACGGATAGAGGAGTGGTGTCTCAGTTTCTAAGACCATGGGATACATGGTCTTAGGTTACCCCTGTGAAAGGGTCATTCGACTTGTAAAGGGGTCGTGACCCCCCAGGTTGAGAACTCATGATATATAGGAAGTGCTGTGCATCTTGAACGTAGTTCTGGCAGGAGCTTTAATTACAGGCAAGGGAAATTGCATGCAGAGTAAGTATCTATGACAGTAAGAATAAAACACTGCTCTTTCTCTGATGGAAGCAGTCCAGTGTAATAAACCACCATAGACTCGCTCACTGATGGCGCTTGGGCATGCTGCCTCGTGGAAGTCCCTGTCGCTGCTCTCTTCTGCAAGCTCACCAGACACGCGGCAGTGGCAGTAGCCACGTGAGTATTAGCCAACAGCATTTCTTGTTGTTGATGCAGAGACCCCGTTTAAACTCCATCCCTGCCAAGATGGCCTTTGTGGTCAGGATTAGTTTGGGGAATATGGAAAGGAATAGGGGAAGAGGATCATTCATTTACAGAGAACTTGCCATTCTATGCACATGACTTTTAATATCTACTTCTGCTCAGGTCACCCTTTAGTGATTGTGCAAATGAGACTCAACTATCCCCACCTCTTTCACCCATCCATAGATAGATTAAAGAAGTCAATCAATGCTTCAGTCTGAAATTGATAAAACATACACTCAAGATGCATTGATAGTTATTGGTGACTGAAATGCAAAAGTTAGAAATAAAGAAAAGGGAATAGCAACAGTTGGAAAACATGGTACTATGAACATGGCACTATGAAGCTAAAGGTTGGATGATAGAATTTTGCAAGACTAACAAGTTGTTCATGGAAAATACCCTTTTTTCACTAACAAAATTAGCGACATGAACAAAAGCATGGATTTCTCCAGATGAATACCCAGAAATCAAATTGACTATAACTGTGTAAAGAGATGACGGAGAAGCAAAATATCAGCAACTAAAGCCAGGCCAGGGATTGACTGTGAAACAGACCATCAATTGCTCATATGTGAGTTCAGCTTGAAGCTGAAAAAATTAAAACAAGTCCCCGAGGGTCAAAATATGACCTTAAATATATTTTATCTGAATGTCAAGATCAAATTTAATTAACTAAGCACTAATGATAGAAGTCCTGATGAACTGAGGGAAGGCATCAAAAACCATTATCCATGAAGAAAGTAAAAAGATCATTACAAAGATAGGCAAGAAAGAAAAGACTGAAGTGGATGTCAGAAGAGACTCTGAAACTTGCTATTCATTGTAGTATAGCTAAGGAAAATGAAGAGATGACTAGTTCTAAGAGAGGAATGGACAATTTCAAGATATAGCTCAAGAAGAAAATTATAATGAAATGTGAAAAGACCTAGAAAAAAGGGAGGAACACCACACTCAGCTTATCTGAAAAGAAAAGAAGGTTTTAAAAAAGGAAGCCTCCATTTCAATATTGAAAGATCCTATGTGAAAAATATTGAGTAATGTTAGAAGCATTCACCGCAGATGGAAAGAATACAGAAACCGTGTTTCAAAAACAAGTAGTTGAGATCCCATCATTTCAGGAGATGGAATGAGCAAGGGCCAATGGTGCTGATGGAAAAAGTCCACACTGCACTGAGAGCATTAGCCTAAAACGATGGTCCAGGAATTGATGGAATATTAATCGACTTGTTTCAGCGAGCTGATCAAGCACTGGAAACAGTCAAATTTTACTGAAAATCACCCCAAAATGATTGTAACAGTACATTGACCTGCTAGAAGTTCAGGGCAGATTTAGAAGAGGTTGTGGAAGTAAGGATTTGTTGCTGATGTCAGAGAAATATTGGCAGAGAATACCAAAATGATGTTTATTTTTGTTTTATTTACTCTGCCAAGGCATTTGATTATGTGAATGATAGCAAACTACTGTGGGCAAATTTGAGAGGAATGGGAATTCCAGATCATTTCATTGTGCTTCATGTCGAATTTGTACATGGATCAAGAGGCAGTTGTGAGAACAGAACAGGAGAATGCTGTGTGGCAGTCACTCAATCTGGTGTCAATTTGAGGATTAAGAGTGTGGGGGGGAGCCTAGCCTGTCAATCTGAAGATAGCAAATGAGAACTCTGTGTGGGCATGGCTTTCTTCTGAGAAATCTGGCTATATTTCCTCTTTGCAGGTGAGAGACCCTCAGTAAGATGGACTGACACAGCGGATGCAACAATAGGTTTAGGAATAATTATTCCCTAAGGAGTTCAACAGCTTGCATGGCAGCCCCAGTCTGTAGCATAGCCTTTTCTGATTTTAGCCTCACTCCTAACTTGCAGATGAGGGACATATTGCCTCTAAAATTGAAAAAGGCCTGCCACCATTTATGCTTCCTTTTTGCATGTGGGAAGGGCCAAGTGCACCAACTTATTCTTCACTTTAGAAGCGCTATCTTGACAAACGTCACACCTTTCACTAAAGCAAAAGATGCTTGCATTTTTTTGTCATCTTAAGTCAGAGTTGCCTTAATGGTAGTGGATCTGGTTTTAGCATGCAAATCTTTGCCTGTAAATCAAGATTTATTGCCACTGCTCACTTCCTAGGTTCAGTAAGCATCATGCCATCATTGTGTTTGGACCAGAGTGGCATCCTATGGAAGGGAAAGATGATGAGATTTCCTGTAGACTAAGACCACAGAGCTGATAAATCTATGAAATAGGAATTTGAAAGTGTACTGGTGACCCTGCCAGCAGAAGGGAAATAGCTTTGGGTGGCCCTTTGACATAGATATGTGTAAAAGGCAATAATGAAATCAATAGCTGTATACCAGCTTCCAGGAGATGTATTAATTTTATACACGCCATGTAACTATGACTGCAACTAGAGTCAACACCTAGTTACTTTTCCCCCATACTTTATTGTAATTTTCAATGATGCATTGTCCTTACTCTCTCTCTTCCTTCCCTGCTGCACGCCTCTCAATTCTCCCTACTCCATTCTCATCAACCCATACCTCCTGCCCTCCCTCCGTAGGCCAAATAGGCAGGTTAAATGGGGATTTTGTGGGAGTAAAGTCCTTGAGGGTGGGTACTAGTCTATGTTATTCCTCTAGAAATGCATAGTTTCTTTTGATTTACCACTTTCCTAGGTAGGGACAGTTCATACCAAAGGTTTCCACAGGATTTTCCCACCAGAACTATTTTTATTCAGGGATGCTGTGTGAAGATTCTGACATAGCTCCTTAAAGCAATGGCATATCTATTCCAACTACACAGTCAGAAGCTGGAAAAATCACCACAGGATGGGCTTGAAGACACACCGGACCTACTGTGAGATGGGGCTGAGCTAACTGTATGATCTGCCCTCCATATGCTCTTGAATGGTGTGCCACCTTATGTTTGGACTTTCTAGAACCACGGTCACTGCAGAGTCAGGGACTATTAAGCCCCCAAAGTGTCCCTACATCCTTTTCCTTAACGATTTTATGAAAGGCTAGCGATCTCTTTGGGGAAAGACTGGGAAAAGATTAGCAGTATAAATTTTTGGTAATGGGGTCCTTCTTCTGGTGCCCCGCCTCACATTCATTTAAGGGACCATGGGTCTGTAAATAAATGATGCATGGCATCATTTTGGATAACACTGAATAAATCAGATGCACAAGATCTCTTGAAAGTGTTGAGGAGCAAGGGTGCTGTTTTGAGGACTCAGGTGTGCTTGGCCCAAGTTATTGTATTTTTCAATGGTTTTGGGTGCCTGGGAAAGTTGGACAGTGAATAAGAAGGAACCAAGATGCATTTTAATTATGGGGCTGGTGAAGAATATTCACTGTACCATACACCTCCAGAAAAGCAAGCAAACATGTCTTGGAAGAAGTACAACCAGAGTCCTCCTTAGAAGAGAAATAGCAAGCCTCAACTCACATAGATTAGACATGTTATCAGGAGACACCCATCCCATAAAAAAAGAAGAAAGAGAGGGCATAAACACCGAGGAAGGCTCTGGACAATGCAGGTGGACACAGTGATGCAACAAGGGGCTCAAACATGACACCGGCTGTGCAGCACCAGGCAGTGTCTGGCTCCACAATGCCCAGGGTGTGATGAGTCAGAACCGACTCGATGGCACCTGAAAAGAGTAGCAGGTCTGTAAGCCGGGTCAGATCCGGCAATTGACTGGAGGGCCATGATCCATCACAGACTTGTCCCGTATCCTTGTGGTGAGTGATGTGCCCTCTGTGTGTCCCACTTGAAAAATCCACTCTAATATCCCAATTTCCATAAGCCTGGGATATTTTCACCTTGGTTTAGTGTGTGCCACTGCTTACATAATTCACAGTTCAGGGAACCAACCAAGCAAGAGCCTTAGATTATTTTCTCACGTCTTCAGGTGAAACATTGTCAAAAGTGAAGGGGACCATTTGATGATTGGTGTCGTAGGCATGACCCAAATCTACTGCCATCATGTCCAGCCTCTTCGTGAACCTTGATTGGGTTTCAGAGACTGCAATCTTCCCATGTGTACATGGCCCCATCTTTCCCCAGAGAGCACCTGATATGTTTGAACCACCAATGTTATAGGTAAGAGCCCAAAGTCTAACAGAGCACTACCAGGTTAACCTTAGGAATAGGTTACATTAATTTATTCATATAAACTTCATAATGTTTTGAAACAGTAATATAAAATGTAGACATGACTAATACATGATGTTAGCCTGAGTAAACTAGGAAAACAAATACACAGAAACTCATATCTGTATAAGGGAGCGTTATATATAGGGTAAGTGTACATTCAGAAAGCATCCCAACCCAGTCCAGTCCAAGCCCATAAGTCCCATGTAGCCCATATATCCAACACCAATCTAAAAAATCCTCCTCAAACTCACAAAACACACAATGACACCGAATGCAGGAGGACTACAGGTCAGTGGGTAGAAAGTCTATGACTCCAGTGGCGGTGTAAGCATCTCAGCACTAGCAGGCTCTCCATGTGGCTTCTCCAGCACCCAGGGCTGCCTCAAAGTAAGTCCATGTGGTTTCTCCTTAGGGATGTCTCACAGGAAGTGAGCCTTCTCAGCTGAGGCAGCTGCACACTAGTCCGACCATCAGAGAACAAGAGATCAGAGAACTAGAAAGGTGAGGCTTGTTGGGCCATTTATCTCTCCTTCCTTCAATGAATCCCACATGTGTTTATCGGCCAGATTGGCACAATAAACCTTAACTATCTCATACGAAAAGACAGATAAAACCCATGAAACCCACCAAAGCACGTAATGACAGGTGAGCACTTTATTTTTAGGATCACATGATGGCTAATGACTGCAACCGCCCCTGCTTACCTCAGATGTTCTTTGAGTAGTTACAGGACTTGCTTTTTCTGTATGGACTTACTTTATTGTACTTACCAATGTCCTGAGACACCGCATGAATATGGCAGGTGACAGGTGAGACCAATCCCATAAAAATAGAAAAAAAAATAGAAGGACATCAAAAAAGAAGAAGGCTCTTGACAAGACAGATTGCCATAGTGGGTGTCAAAGAGTAGCTTAAATAAAGGGAGCACCTGCCCCCCTAAAGTCAAAGTAGCATAGGAAATATCGCTACATCACATTTAAAAGAATGATTTGGCTGCTGAGACCGGTGGCGTAAGTGGTTGAGTGCGCGACTGCAGCCCGCGGGCTTGGCGGTTCAAATCCAGCGGCGGCTCTCAGGAGCGGCACTGGGTAGCATCCCGGACCACCAGAGGCAGTGATGCCCGCTCCCCCCGCCCCCCGAAGAATGATTTGTGCTGCATGTTTTAGATTTAAAAGTGGAAAGTTATGGTAATTCTGTTGCTGTGCATTCGTTTTCTAACATGATACCCAGTGAACTCATCTATAAACCGCATGGAAATTCTGATTTATAAAGTACTTTTCCTCAGGGCTCCCCTCCATTCATTCTATCTCTTGCTTCCTCATTGCTGTAAAAATTTTCAAAGCATCAAAGCAGCATTCATACAGCGTATCAACCCAGGTCAGCAGTTCCCATTTGTAGTTGTACAGAATAATGGCATCTTGTTAAAAAAAGAAAAGGTGTGTCCTCAGGAGAGGTGCTGAAGACATTGAAATAAACCATGTCAGTCTTTTTATGAATCCAATTGTGTCTTAACAGGTAAAATGCTGTACAACACTTGAGTCTTGATGGTCGTATTGATAGTGGGTGATTTCAACCTCAAGAATAGAAGAATAAAAAGAAGCCATTATATGGTTCATACAAATTCTTTCTCATGCATGTAATCCTGGCAGAGTTCTTTGCGTTGAAGCAATTTATCTAAGTTGAAAGGCTGGAAGCTTGAGGGGTATGGGCTTTTAAAAAAACCCAGATCAGCGGTCCTGCTTTCTTCACTTTTATGAGTGAGGAGTGCCTGTTGTAGGAGAGAAAGAAGCATCATAAAAGTAGTGACCGTGGTTGCTAGTTGTGGAGTCCACATCACCAATCTATGGAGACTTGTGTGCTTGTACAGAAGAACAAATTGCCTGTCCTCTAACAGCTTGACAATCACTGGTGTGCTTAGTACCTTGGTGCAGTCAGCCACTGTGTATTTGGGATACTTTGCAATTGAGGGAGTTCACATTCTAGCAGCCTATCAGCCAATATTGTGGCACGAATCATTGGCTTTTCTTGGGTTTCATTTTCAGAAGTATACTGGTGAATTTTTCTTCCTAGTCTGTCTTAGATGGAAGTTCTACAGAAACCAATCCATCATGGGTGACCTTACAGGTAGTCGAAATAAGAGTGGCACAGCTTCCAGCATCACAGCAACCTGTAAGCCACCATGGACACTTGTGAGGACAACATACAGATGAGCAGTCTGTTGTGCCAGACATGCTCATTCTTTACAAACTAATGAGAACTGAGGATACTATTAACAGTGGTGTCAGATGTCAAATTCAAAAGTCTTGCACTATAAAACTCCTGATGTTATTGAATCTTTAGTCAGTTAAAGTCTAAGAAGAAATCGACAATTGGAAAATTTTGAAGTCTGATTTTCATTCACACCTGTCTGGGAAAAAAAGCCTCAAGTTTCTGTTCAAAGTTCTCTAAACTTGTTTTTGAAACAGAAAATTTTATATGAAGAAAAAGTCTTCAGAGCAATGAATACTCAGTGACATCCTGCCCAGAGGAGCCACAGCCTTTGTAGAGAGAGTCATGTGTCCAGAGAGTTGTGGGAACTGCCTTTCAAGGGGAAATTGCTACCCATTTTCTAATTAGTCAGAAGGTTACTAGAGGAAATAGGGTTTCAGAAATTGCTTGCTTGATAGAAGCAAGAGACCTTGACTGAATGGTGCATGTGTAATGTGCCAAGTTTAAGGTGCAGAAGATTTGAGGAAAGATATGAGAACATATTTCACTTACTCTGAAGCATCAGGCATGGGCATACAGATTTTGAAGGTATTATCTCAAGGAAGCATGGTGTATTCCTTATCACTGATGTCAAAATTCCCTTTATATCCCAAAGTTCAATTTTAATGTGACTGCTCCCAGTCAATGCATGGTAGCATATTCTTCCTGCTTTTAAATAACTCTCTTTACATTTAATTTTGAAGCTACAACCACAGTAATTTTTTTAGGACTCTTGAAATCATTATGCTGAGTGTCTCCAAGAGAAGGCATATTTCATTTATTCATACATGCAGCTATTAAGTAAAAATTAGCAAACGCTTATTAAGAAGTGGATATTGTGCTGGAAATACAAGGACACATGAACTGCAGTCATTTCCTTCAATTTGGCGGGGGTGTACTCTGAGAAGCCAGCAGTGGAGTCCAGCTGGAGTTCAGGGAGGTGAGGGATTCACAAAAGGTGAGAGGTGGTCTTTGAGCTGTTCCTTAAAGGATGAATGACAATCAGTGACCGAGAGAAAACTTGAGGAATAACAGATCAATATAGAAGGACTGAGAATGGAAAAACAAAACAAACAGACCCAAGCCAACATATATTAGGCTGAGGTAACCAAGTGGCTATGTAGAGGGAAGGATGAATCCAAAGCCACTGAGACTTTATCCTAGAAAGATGAAACTTTGGATAATACTATATCTAACTTTAGTGCAGCTGAGCAGGGGTGGAACATAGAATGAAGATAAAAAGCACTGTCATGGATGTTGCCATTTTTGATCTCTAGTAAGCTAGAGGGCTAATCGCTATGTCTCAGATACCGTT
Source organism: Nesogale talazaci (assembly GCA_004026705.1). Lineage (NCBI taxonomy): Eukaryota > Metazoa > Chordata > Mammalia > Afrosoricida > Tenrecidae > Nesogale > Nesogale talazaci. The sequence goes on along the minus strand of PVJH01001675.1, from coordinate 103,294 downwards.
AAAGTAATAGTCAATGGTTATGATTGTCTGACAGCATTTGAATCTAGCTAAAAAGAGAATTGTGCTTAGAGCTAAATATGAAAGCTCATCATAACCCTATGAGATGAAAGAAAATGCCTATTACTATTGATAGTGATGAATGACAGGGATGATAGTTATTACCACAGACAGCTAGATTTCTATGTATCTCAGAGGGAAAAAGAAAAAACGAAAACAAAATCAGGAAACTTTTGAGGAACAAAGGTACTGACAGGGAATGCCTAGGCAGAACATGATGGTCAAGAGAAATAACCTTCATTTTTTTTTTGTACTCAGTATTAAAAATAGGCAACCCTCTTTGGGCTACACTTAAAGTATCGCCTTTCCTTGTTTTATTTTCTCTGGGTGGTTTTCCACATTAGATGATCATTATTTCTGGGAGTATTATTTGTAAGTATTTTTTGTAATCTGAAGCAGTAGTTCCCAAATCAGGTGATACTGCCTGCTAAGGGGCGCTAGAATGATCCCTGTGAGTGGGGTGAAAAGGCAGATGCCTACATTTTTATTCTGGATTTGGGGCCATAGTAAAAAACTTCTTGGCTGCCAGGCAGGAAATGGGTATCCACACCCCCCAAAAAATGAGTGGTAGATCAAATAAGTTTGGGAACTTATGATGTGAAGTTCCAGCAGACCCAAATCTGCTACCATTGAGAGGATTCCTGCTCAGTGTGACCTTTGAGAAGACAAAAGGTTTGCTATATAAACTTAGAAACCCTCATTATACAAAGTTATCAAAATGCAAAGCGGTCATTGCTGGATATATCCTCCCTCTCTGTCTATACATCTTCCCACACGGCTAACAACTCTTTTCAGAAGACTCCTGTGCTCTTTAATATAAGTCACCTAGTTGGAGCAACAGAGAAGGACTCAAACCAGACACTTTTGAAATGTTCTTTGAAACCAAAAGAACCCCCCAGAGGCAAGATAAGGGTTCTGTGGTGGATGGGTAAGGTTTTTCAACAAAATTCTCATCGTTCATTCCTTGCTACCCTCAATGAACAGGTACAATGTCATGATGGGATAAGAATTCCCTGGTGTGACTTTCCTGGATTTTTTTCTCACTAATCTAATTTTTAATTTTCTTAAAAGGTATTTCTAATGGTGTACTTTGAGAAAGTTTATCAAGATTACTCCTTTGTAATCCCCCCAAATAACTATAGTAGCTTCTGAGCTGATCTTTCTGCTTGAATTAAGTCAGTCCAGCAGGTCCTCTCAGAAGCCATTATTTGTATTGGACTTTCCCCCTCTTGTCAGGCACTTTGCTGGCATCTAACTCACTTATCCAATTCAAGAACTCGTTCGCATCAAGCAGAACTGTAAGTCATCACCACAGTCTGCTCTAGAGAGCTTTCTTCATTCTTGTACTCTGGATTATTAGCTCCTCGTTTCACCATAAGCTCCCTTGCCACACCTCAAGGAATCATGCATCCAGTTTTTCTGAAGGCAAACTAAGGAGGATACCAACAAGCTTATGACTGAAAGAAATTTTTTGCAGAAATCCACTGATGATAAAGGCATGTTTCAGCACATTTTGCTTCTAATAAACCCGTGTGCTTATGGACTGGAACCCAACTAGCGAGGCTGACTTCTGAGGAGAGGGCTCGAGGAAGCGTCCATGACTGCAGAGCTGGACAGAAGCAGACACCCAGTGTTGCCTAGTGTGGGGGCTGGTGACTTGGAACCACCCACTTTAGTTGACAGCCAAGCACTTTACCACGTGCACCACCATGTCTCTGAAGTCTCAAAATCTCCTATTACATTGTTTTCCTTTGTAGAAAATGTAGACAGCAGGTTAAAAAAATACCATCCATTGATGATTCGGAAAATTGTCAACAAAGCCAGATGCCCTTTGGGGGGAAAATTATGACTGGGTTTCAGGATACTAATAAAATAAATTAATAGAAGGTGTAGAATATTAATAGCAGAAGGGAAATTATAATTTATCATGTTAAACTCCACCATGATCCCTGTGGAGGAATTCAGGAAGAACTGAGTGTGACCAGCTCTGTGGTCAAATCTCTCCGTTTCACCTAGTGGACAAGATTTTCATTCCTGTGGGATAAACACTTTTAGAATATTTTGAAGATTGTGTGGCAGCTGTGGCTGTTACATGAATTCATGTCAATTTGTTACATAGAGCAAAGGGGTGGGTTTTTTTTTTCTTCCTGTCAATCAGGTCACAGCCTGATGATGCCTCTTTGTGGGCATGGTCTTCGCATGAGGATTCTGAGAACTCCTCTCGTCCTCTCTGGAGGCAGGTCATACTCGCTCTGCTTCACCTGCCTGGTGAGAAGCCCCACTCAGAGAGCTGCAGGAGCCAGCGCTGAGAGGCTCCCACTGCCTTTGGATCCACCAGACTTCCGGTCCATCAGTTTGTGATCTTCCTCTATTCAGTGTCATCGCACATACTATATAAGTCTGAAGAGGAATTTATGGACTGCTTTTGGGCGTACAGGCTGATATCAGACTTCTGGACTTGATCTTGACTGGGTTGGGATGTTTTATCAATATACGATTGCTCTTTGAGATAAACTCTTTCTTTTACACAAGTGCGTGTCTTTGGATTTGCTTCTCTAGCCACTCAGCCAAATACGATAGCAAGAAGTGTTAGTGGACAGAGGGACGATACACATTGGGGAGGGTTACAGGACAGTGGTCAGTTAGCCTTGACTTGACTCGGGCTCATGGGGGAGCTATAGCTTCCCATCTTTTACCAGTTGGTCTCACAACGGTTGAGCCCAAGCTTACCTGAGTGTGTGATTTCATCTCCTGTAGGGCTCGCCTCCCTCCAACAGGATGCTCTTTTTCTAACAAGTGCCCTTTCCCAGTGGTGTGCACAAAGTAACCAAGTGGAAGCCTGGCCATCCTCCGTCTTAAGAAACACCCTAGCTATCCTTTTTTCAAAGCTTATTTGTTTATTTTTGTGACAGTCCATTATATTGCTGAGATGATGGCAAAAACATTTATTTATTTTATTTTCCTATTGTGAAAAGGTGCATTTTGGGGGGTAGTGGCACACTTAAGCAGATATCATGGCAATTACAAGGATTTAAGAGTGTTCAAAATTCCAAATGGTCTACAAGTCTATGGTCGTGAAGGAGTCCTGGAGTGGCAGCAGACAGGTACCTGGCTGCCAACAAAACAGAGGCTGTGTCCAGGTGTCAGCCCATGTGCTGATAGATGTGGCAGTCTGTTTCTCTAAAGGTCACCGCTTGGAAAGTACTGTGGGGCAGTTGTATTCTGTCCTATAAGGTCATGATTAGTGCGAATTGACTTGAGCACAGAAAGGAGCTTGGGATTTGGGTTTTAGACTGATGACAGTGGGTACCGCTGAATTCAGTCTGAGTTATAGCAACCCGATAGTGATCTGGTAGTGAGTGATTGCATACTTGACTGCTAACCAAAACACTGATGGTTGGACCCACCGGCAAGACAGGAGACCCAGAGATTTACTTCTGCAAAGACTTCAGGCAGAGCTCCTCACAGAGGGCCGGCAGGTGATATGCAGCCCGCCAAGGACATTTATCCAGGTGTTTTTGCCACTGCTGCTGTCTTGCTTAGCAGCCGACCCATCCGGGCATACAGTGAATTTGTTCATAGTTGTTTTTTTTTAAGCTATAGTCCAGCCCTCCAACGGTCTGAGGGACAGTAAACTGGCCCCCTGTTTAAAAAATTTGAGGACCCTTGGTCTAGGGCATCCCATGTAACAGTTCTACTCTCTCCTATAGGGATACTATGAGTCTCTAAGAAGAAACAAGTATACAGTCTTTCACTTTCCAAGGATTGCTTACAAATTCCTCCTTTCTTCCTTGATCAGAAATGCTTCAATTTAGTACTTTTCAATTTAGTTCTAAATTGAAATCAAAGGGTGTTGCCTCCTTTGATTAAACAAGTTCACAGATAAAACCGGCTCATAGGAAGGCTCTATTGCTGGATACTTGCACCCTGATAGGTGGCTGTGGGCCAACGCAAGCCTCGCATTAGGAGAATGTGCTTGTTTCTCTCTTTATTATTGCTTCTAGTTGTGGGAGAAGGTGATGAGGGTACATCCTGCCTTGCTGGTTTTCCTACCTGGTTATCCAGAAAGCCATTTATCTTCCTTTCTTTATAATTAATCTGTCAGGGAGTAAAATGTGTTTGTTGCGTGGTTCGGTGCTAAGGAATTAATTTTGACTCATGTGACAAAGTAGCCCTGACCCATAGGCGGTGATCTTTATGGGAGCAGAACTCCAGATGTTCCCCCCCAAATATTTGTCTAGCAAGAAGAACTACATATGTATCCTCCCCCTCTTTTTGTGAACATTTTAATAATGTAAAGAATTTCGGGCAAAAGAGGAGAAAATCACAACCTCACCATTTTACTGTTTACTGTGATTAAACTAAGGTGACCAGACGTCCCGCTTTTTAGCAATTTAACAATGTCCCGCAGCCTATAAAATTAAAATAAATATATTGCAATACCATTTTTGCATTCTATGAACATTCTTGTTGCTTCATATAGGCCAAATTTTTAATCAAGAATCCCCCCCGCCCCAGCCCCCAGTCAATGGTGTCGCTCTTAAAATCTGGTCACTTCAGGTTAAGCCAATCTGGATTCCTCGCAATCTCACATACACAGGACAGAGCAGTTCCACAAGGCTACCAATGTGACCTTTCAGGAGCAGGTCCTCAGGCCTGTCTTCTGAGGTTTCTCTGGCTGGGTTCCTGATGCTAACATTCCAGCTGGTAGAAGATTCTTTAACTATTTGTGCAACCCAAGGATGCCCATCTTACCATTTCAGGGTGACTATTTTTAATTATGTGACTAGTCTTCCAGTCTTTGTTCTTTGCCACATATATATGTCAATGTACCTGTACCCATAATGTGATATGAATTATGTTTGAGAATTCAGCAAGGTAATGCATGCAAAATGCTCTGCGGTGTTAATTGACATAATGGCTGACAGGTGTTGAAGACCAGGCTCCCCCTGAATACGTACATTATCTTAGTTGGTCCTCACCACAGCACCATGAACTCCTCTATCTCTTTGAGGAAGCTAAGGTGCGATGAGATTAAGTCCTTTGCCCAAGGTGACTTTGCCAGTATGTTGTGAAACCAAGCAGCTAAAGGCCAGAATCTCTAAAAGGTGATTAGTGGTATTAATACAGCATACCAGATTTTCAGCACATTGTGGGCATGATTGGCAACTTTTCTTACATTAATAGATGAGAAAGGAATCTGTTTGCATCTTGATTTTCATTTCGCTATTAAATTTTCAATGCTTGTTTTAGGATCCTGGGATGGTTATGTAAAGTATAGGCTTGCAGACATTTAAAGTAATCTCTTCATTAATCTCTGGGGATTTTGCTTGCTGTTATTAGTTTTCTTTGTTGTTGTTAAACTACCCTTTTTGGTATTGTTGTTATACCCTTTAGCAACAACTTTTTGCATGTGCAATTCAGTGACATCGATGATATTCTTCAAGTTTAGCTACCTTTTCATTATTTTGGTTTTGGTGTTTCCTCTTCCTGGATCGATCTTATGGCTAAAATGGAAAGACCCGATGTGAGAGAACAGCAGCCTCATGACTGAGACGCTCAGGGCTTTGAACAGCTGGGCGTTTAGCATTGTGAGAAATAACAAGAGACAAACTATGCGATTTAATTATAGCTGTTGTAGGGGATTCCAAGTTGATCTTGCCTCTCCCATATGAGTTGACCACAATTTTCAGGCCGGCATTGCCTGAAAGTGTAAGGAATGTATTTCCAGTAATTGCCAGCTACCTCATTGTTCCTCTGTACACATAAACACTCGCTGCGATCACAGTGGTCGTGCTTGAGCTCTTCTCTGAAATTCACTTTGGCCATAAGGTTGACTAATCTAGTTCCTACTGACAGCAGTTTCCGTTTTACTGTATTAGCTTTCTCTCACTTTGGTGCTACTGTGTCCCAGTTAGGAAAGGAACGCAAAAACTGTTAAAAGTAGCAGACATGTTAGTTATCATGTATCAAACAGTTCACACTCCAGGGCCACTGCAATCAAGGTCCTTGTTTCTCTCTCTCTCTCTCTTTCTTTCTTTCTTCGCCCGTTCTCCCTCCTTTTACAGTTCCTTCAAGCCAACGGAGAAGGGAAACAATGGCCCAGTTGTTAGCTGCACAATAGCACGTGGCTTTGCTGGTGGGTGAAGAGATGAGGTTGCAAAGGATCGATTCAGTGGGAAATGGTATATGCAACGGAACAACTTTTGCAACAGCTTTCCTCGGTTCCCCACCTCCATCAGTCTTCCATGCTTGGCCTTTCTACCCTTCACCTCTGCCCTATCATTATCTGCAGATGTTATCCGCTCGGCCTATGTTGTAACCTATGAGATCCTGAGACGCCTTCCCACCCAGCTTACCTCCCTCCTCCCCCGCCCCTCTGCACCCGGGAACGGAAGCAGAGAGCTGGGAAGAGAGACTGAAATGCCCACGGAGAGGGAAATCTGGGTCTTTTATTTTAATATGAAGTACAGACTGTAATTTATTATAACCACCCTTTGACGACAGTTGTTTCAACACAGTCTGAAGAAAGTAAATATTTATCTTGCTGGTCTTAAAGATTCTATGCAATGGGCTACCCTAAAAAAAAAGTAAAAAAAAATAAAGTCTGCAAGTGTGCCCATGTTTTATATAATGTGACCTTTTTTTAAAAAAATGAAAGATGGAACCCGCAGAAAAAATCATTTTCTAATTCTAGCTAATTTCCACAATAGAACCATCACCATAGTTAAAGCAGGTCTCCAGAATGATTCATTCATGCGGAGAACCTGCATTTCCACCACAGATATTGAATCAGAATCTACATGATGGGTTTAGGACCCCCTGTGAAATGCTGCTTGACCATGCCAGCGGTCATGAGTGGGGATCCACTCAATAGCGTGAGTTTGGGGGTGATTGTTTTAGTGGAATAGCTGGAGCTGAGGCCACTTCGGGCCCCAGAAGGAACTCTCTAGGGTAGCTGTAGAGACGGCAATCTGTTCAAAGAGAATGTAAATTAAATTAATCTATAATACCAGTTTAAAGTTTTCTATTTCCTCCAGGCAGCAGCCAAAGTTTTGCTAAAGACCCACAGGAAAGAGAATTGTTAAATAATATTCCCTTTGATAAAGCAAAATTGTCCTTAAAAAAATCGTTGGGAATATTTTGACCATATGTCTTTTAGATAAGATCACAAGTGTTAAGTAATGTGGGAACTGTTAACAGGTTAACAATCACAGCTTAAATTTCATAAGATGTCTGGGTAACCTTCGTGACCCTGAATCAAAGTCTCTGGTATTTGCTTTCACATGCATCAAAACAATAAGCCCCATTAGCAATATTCTCAAATATTCTCAAGTAGTTTCAGACTTGCAAGTGGTGATCAATTTTATAAAAACATACATCAGCCATTAAATTGATATTTCCCTTTGGGAAGCATTTTTGTAAACATTTACAATTTCTCAACTTTAAAAAATGGCCTTAGATCTTTTATCATAATATTTTGGAGCAACATTTGTTGTAAAAGGATGAAAAAAATGAATGCTGAATATATGTATATGCATATAATTTAAACTGTGTTAAGTGTTGTTATTATTACTATTATTACAGTATTATTACTACTATTTTAATTCACTATAGTTTATCTTATTATATCCAATTATAGTCTTTTCTTCTTCATTGTCCCCACTGTATCCCTAATTAGTGATGACAATGAGCTTTCTTTCCTGGAGCTAATGGATGCTGTCGATGTGGATTGCTTGGTTGTTAGGGTTCTTGATAGTCTTGAAAGCTTTTGTCCCTAAGTTAAACACTGTCCAAGTTAAACATTGTCTTCTCCGGGTAGGAGTACATTTGTTTCCAAGGCACAATTCAGAAATTGGAATCCTTCAAAAAGAAATAGTACAAGTGTCGCCACCTATAGGTTGACAAAGTGTTACAAAGGAGAATGAGAGAACAGATGTAGGTTTGAACATCAAACTTCAAACTCCACCTGCAATCATGGTATCTCGAGTCTTCTCATATTAATATAGGTTTAAAAAATCAAACAGAATTACACAGTTAGCTTTATTTTCCTTAGTTTTTTTTGGTTTAATATCTCATCAAGATTTTGATATTTGAAAGGTATCAAAAGTTTCAGGGTTTCACCATTATTAAAGGATTCTGGTGACATAGGGGTCACATGCTGGACTGGAATCGGTATGATTGCCAGTTCTAAACTACCAACAGTACCTTGAGGGAAAGAGTGGGCATTCTCTTCATGTAAAGAGAGTGTCAGAAACCTCAGGAAGGTCACTTTGACTCAGCAATGACTCATGGCAGTGAATTTGGTTGGGGTTTGGGTTCTTAGCAACATGGCTCTTCTTTAAATGTTGACTAAAATTTCAGCTCTGGTGCCTCCTCCATCCCTCTTATTAGGAAAAAGCAAAAGAAAAAAGATGAGTGTGAACCACCTGGAAAAAAGTTTGATTCATTTTCTAATTGAAAATGTTGTGGCTTTATGGATTCAATTGCTAATGAAAATGAAACAAAACAATTGAAATTTTCCTAGCACGAAGACCCGGCAGATAAATTGAAGCTTTGTGTCTACTTTCCTCCTGCCTTGTGGCTAAAAGAAAATCTTCCCTTAAAGAAAAGAATAATCAGAAGGGGATAAAAATAAAGGGACCATCTAACAGTTAAACTGACACTCCATATGCAGAGAAACAATTTCCATGCATGTTATAAAAAATGTGTTAAATCAACTAACATTGATATAACTTCAAGCAATTAGGAAAACGCTAATAATGATATGAGTCTTCAGCTGTAAATAATTATGCTGCCCCGAGGCTATGCTTTAATTCTTGGCTTGCTGTATCTATAAACAATAATCAAACTGCAAAGCAAGTTGTGTTGTTTTTGTTCACAGTTTGTGAAATGATTTTTCTAGCCTACAGTGATGCTGATGGCTATTTTGACCTTCAAGAACTCCGGCCTGCGAGGCGAAGAGCTAATGTGTGCTCGCATCGATCTGAGTTAGAGGCACACAGCGGGCTACAGTGCCTGTTCTTCACGAGTACAAAAGCTGCTATCGTCAATCAGTATGTGTTGTGAAAAGGGGGCTTGCTGCTGTGACTCAATAAATGGGGACATTAGGAGGAAATGTTATAATTGCTGCTACCCACATCTTGTTAATGAGTAATGTACAGTTAGACACCATGCAATTGCAGCTAAACTGTTTATACAATTTATTCTTATGTTGCAACTAACATTTAACATAATGAAGTATCATAATTGCAGCCATTAAAGTCAAGATTAAGATTTGTTTAATTAGAATTAAGAAAATGTAAAATAGAAAGCTACTTTCAAATGTTGGGTCTACTGGATCACTTCAGTGCTATGCAGGGGGAAAATCTCACAGGGTGCTGCGAGCAGACCCTGGACATAAAATTGTTGGCTGGAGGTCTCTTCTTTGGATCTTTTTTGGAAAACTCTACACAAAGGCATAAAGACAACAAGATGTAAAGGGGATTGAGTTGGCCATGTATAAACAGAGAGTGTTATTATTCAGATCATTAGAGTTGTGGCTTTTAAATTTCAGAATTTACATTACCCCTAGGCTAAGCAAATAATCTTAAAACACACAACTCATATTACCATCAATACAAGTTATCAAATGAATTAGGGAGGAAATAAGCCCCTGACTTTGTATAGGAAATGTCATAACTTTGTAAAGCCAAATGGACATTAAACCTCGACTTTAATTATCTACATGTTCAAATTTAGGCCCTTATATAATGTGATCTTTTTACATAAGTTAAGGGACAAAACATGGTTCATGGAATGCTTTGAGGAAATATGGCTTGTCCAAATTCATTAAGCGAAACCGTTCCATGTAGGTCATGTCATATTTTCTTTTTCTCTCTCATATTGGTAAATACTCAGAAGTTCCGAGGGGCTGCCAGAGGAGTTATTTGGGGGTTTCTCTTCCCGGGACCAGTTTTTCACGCTTGCTTAACACAGTTTCTAAGCAACGCAAAAGCTCTCGCTTTCCCCTTCAGTTCCTGGTCTGTCTTTAAGTTTCTTTACTTTGGACCTGGATTTTTCTGCCTGTCCCTAAAGCATCTGTCAACATTAGACTGTGCTGTAAATATGGTGCAGTGGAAACAGCCCCAGGCATGGAGGGAGGAGATGGGGGTTCTGTTTGCACACTCAGATCTAACTTGTCACTTGTCTAGGCTCCCCATCTGACACCTGTGCAGTCATTTCATTAGATAGATGTAGTTAATTGTATGCAGGGAGACTTCAAAAGGTTCATGGAAAAATTCCATGATCTCCCCCCCCCAACAGTTTTATTGGCATATAACTCATGTGTCATATACTTCCATAGCTCAATTACTCAATTAGAGTTCTACAATCATCACCACATTCAGTTTTAGAGCATTTTCTTCATTCTTGTACTCATCATCATTATTCACTTTTCATATCGCTCCAACTTCCCCTGCCCTAGCTCTAAGGAAACATCCCAGGTGCTGTCTCTATAGATTTACCTATCCTGAATTTAGCATAGAGGAAAAACATTAAAAAGTAAACAAATAAAAACAAACAAAAATAACAAAGTAAAAGATATTTTTGAAAGCCTCCATAGAAAGGTGAGCAGAAATATCAAAATCTAGGACAAAGTTAAATGGGTCTAAAGCAGAGGTTCTCAACCTGTGGGTCGTGACCCCTTTGGAGGTGGAACAATCCTTTCACAGGGGTCTCCCAATTCATGACAGTGGCAAAATTGCAGTTATGAAGTAGCAACGAAAATAATTTTATGACTGAGGCCTCAACATGAGGAACTCTTGAAGAATTGTGGCATTTAGAAGGTTTAGAACCATTGCTCTAAAGCAAGATCAAATGATAAGGTGCTAAAGTTTAATATAAATGCATCTGCATTAATGCACTTTCCAACGCCTTCTACAGAAGCAACCTTATTCCCATCACTGGTCCATGGTCAGAGGGGGCTCACAAGAGAAGCCTATCTTTCACTTCCACTTTTCTGTCAATTTTTGGAAATCCTATGCATAGAGGTGTACTACCCTCCCCACAAACGTAGTGAGAGCTAATGTTCTTTTAGATTTGAAGGCTCACTGACATGAAATACAAGTTGAAGTTCTTTTCCCTGAGAGTGACCCATCCTGTTCTTGCTGATGGCAAACTATAATTTTAATGGTGGTAAAAGAAATAGTAACCCTTTCTTAAAAGGAACCCTTTCTTTGATCTTTTTTGGGGGGTATCTTACATACTTCACGTGGAGTTCCTCTGTATAAATGAAGTCATACATTCTAATGCTATCAAGTCTTTGTTTGTAAGCTTCAAACCAAATGTCAATATCCTACCCTATCGCCCCCCCCCCCCCCCCCCC